>VMDO01009045.1:0-79709 GCA_007922755.1 Pedetes capensis
TTGGAAGAGTGGCAGGTCAACGGAAAAGAGGAAAACCCTCCACCAGATGGATTAACACAGTGTCTGCAACAATGGGCTTAAACATAAATAAGATGGTTTGCCTGGCACAGAATCGGCAAGTGTTTCGATCTGCTGTACATAGGGTCGCTATGAGTCGGACTCGACTCGACGGCACCTAACAACAACAACAACAAGTCTTGTGGTATCCAATCCCATCAGATCTCAGAAGCTAAACAGGGTCGAGCCTGATTAGTACTTGGTTAGTACTCATTAGTACTAGTTAGTACTGGTTAGTACCTGGGAGACCGCCTGGGAACATCAGGTGCTATAGGCTTGGGAGACAGACCCAGCTACCCACTCCCAAAAATCAATCCGTCATTGAAAACCCTGTGAACAGCAGAGTACTGACAATAGTGTTTCCCTTGTTGTATTTAGGGTCACTATGAGTCAGACACCGACTCGAAGGCACCTAACAACAACAACAACAAGTCTTGTGGCAAAAATTTCAAAGAAGCACTGCCTCTAAATCAGTCTATGCTTGGTTATGACTTGGAAATAATTCCTGGCTAAGTGACACATGCCTAGTTTTAATTTATGCATTTCTTTTCCAGAGAGAACAAAGTAACTACTTTTGACCAAATATTGAAGTGGGCATAGAAGAAAAAGTGATAAGCATTTCACAAGGAATTTTATGTCCATCATCAGAGTCAATGTAAAAATGGGGAAATGCCAATAAAGAGGCAAAAATATAAGTACTTATTCAGTCTCCAGTTTTGTACTAAAAAAAATTATGCATAGATCTGACAGTTAATTTTGATGGCCAACTTGATTGGGTTAAGCTATGCCTATGAAACTAGTAAAGAGCACCTCTGAATGTGTCTGTGAGGGCATTTCCAGATGATTAGATGATGAAGGCTCAGATGTAATAAATGGTTTAATCTATTAATGGATGCAAAACTTAAATAGACTATTGGTAGTTGGTGGTACTGTGGAATTCAGGGCCTCATTGGAGGAAATGGGCCACTTAGAGATGTGCTTTTGAAGGGTATCTGGGCCCTGGCCTGTGCCTGGTATTTTTCTCTGGTCTCTGGCCACCATGATGTGGCCAGCTCTACTCCATCACACCTTCTCCAGCATGATGTTCTGCCTCATCTAAGGCCCAAAGCAATGGAGCCTGCCCATGGGCTGAAATTGTGAGCCAAAATAAATTCTTCCTCCTTTAAATTGTTTATCTCAGATATTTTTAGCTCAGTTGATAGAGCTATGCTCTCTGAGGCCCTGAGTTCAATTCCTAGCACCACAAAAACAGGAGACTGACACAGCAGCCCATTCCTGAAACAATCCCAAAACAATCAGCCATCAAAAACCCTATGAGGGTCACTATGAGTTGGACATGACTCAACAGCACCTAACAACAACAGCTCAGATATTTATCATAGCATTAAGTCCGACTAATATAACGGTAAAGGGCTGGGATTTAGCTCAGTTGGTAGAGCGCTGCCCTGCAGTCTCTGAGGTCCCGAGTTCAATTCCCAGCACCAGAAAAATGGGAGAAGGACCTGGCAATCCATTCCCAAGGCAATCCCAAAACAGCCAGCCATTGAAAACCCTATGAGGGTCGCTATGAGTCGGATACCGACTTGATGGCACCTAACAACAACAACAACAACAACAACAACAACAACAACAATGTAATGGTAAAGAGAATGACTATCAAAAAATATCCACCATACCTCCTATTCACCCAAAATAACACAGATAATAGAACCACACAACATCCACATTCTGACCTCCCCCCTTCTTCCAGCCTGCCCATTTCCCAAATATATTCCATATACCCCATAAACATATATCTCATATGGCATAAGAATTTTACCCATCTATAATCATCCATATGAGCACCAAATAAAGTTTTTTTTCTACTTAGCAATAATAATGGCTATAATTTGAGTTATGTCCAGTAGATTTGATAGAAGAGAATTAGTCAATGGATGGACTAGGGGACACCACTAAATTGTTTTCATTTCTTTCTCTAACCCTCCTTAGTTCACTGTCTATTTTTTGTGCCATATCACGATATCCATCATGTGTTATCTCTCAGAATTTCCACCTTCAAATTGGGGCTTCTATTTGGAGATCCTTTCTTCCAGCTTCCCTCAATTATCCCAACACTGGTCCACATTTTCTTACAAAGCCCAAATCATTTCCCTTTCCAAATGATTTTTTTCCTTGATCATTTTCTAGACTTCTCTCCCTAGGAAAAAATAGATTATACTCCAGTCCTTGATGTCTTGGCTATACTAAAAAATACACACTTAAAAAAAGTTTGTTAGGATGTACCATAAAGGTAATATTCCTACTCTAATTGACACTGCAGGAATTTTCTATTCATTTAAAATATGAGTTCTTAAACAAATACTCTGTGACTCTTGGCAGAAAGTTGTTTCTGTATCTCCTGAAGATTATCCAAAGCACACTTCATTTTATATCCAAGTCCATGACAGAATTGTGTTTCATGAAAACATTTTCTTATAGTTGGTAATAATTAATAGCTTCTTTATGTAAAGTACTATTATATTTTGCACATTATCCTAGAGTTATGTATAGCTTCTTAACAGCTCAGACCATATACGAAACTGATTTGGACACACTGACTAATTTACTTGGTCTTATTCTGACTTACCATGTGCTATTGTCTGCATCAAAGTTCAAAAGTCTTGCCTCATTTTGGAAAAAATAATTCATATACAAGGCTCAAATGCCATTGAATTAAAGATCACTTTGTATACAATAAAGAACAAAATTGCATGTGATTGTGGTATGCACATTTTCTTTTGCTAGTAATAAAATACTACAAACAGATTTTCATGTTTTGAACTAATAAATACCAGCAGCTCATTATGGTGTAAATTAAGGCAAGACCACTGTAAAACAACAATTAAAACTACACTGTGAAATAGTCACATATTTCTGAGATCCCAAACATTATACGTTTTGAATTTAAGCTCAGAAGAGTAATGTTAGCCCATCCTTAACTTTGAAGTCAGAAAAACTTCATTTTAACTAAGCTTTAAGTAATGTGCCCAATCAGTAAGCAAACCAAAATCAACTGATATAAATTGAGAATTTACTATAGAAAAAAATACATATATAGAATGTATAAGTATGGTCTAAACAGGTTATCCAGACTGGCCAGTTAGTTTTGGCACATGACTAATCATTAATTTTATACTTTGGTTATGATTTATCCTATCTGTTTGACCCCATTAAGTTTCTATTCCTACAATACCCTCAATAATCCACATTCAGAAGATCCTTGAGTTACAATGGCTTTGTTCATGTGCTTTTTTTACATTATGATGTTGTGAAAGCCAGATACATCCAATAGTGACTTTACTTTGAATTTTGAATGTTGATCTTTTCCTGAGCTAGCAGTACACTGTTGTGACACCCTCCTATCATGCTGGAAAAGCTGAATCTCCCAGACAGCCATCTAATCACAAAGGGAACCAAATAATATTCCATAATGGACTGTTACCAAACTAAGCTATTTGGTAAGTTGGGTGTATTGAACACATTTTCCATGTATGATAATTTCAACTTGTGATAGGCTTATTAGGACATAACTCCATCATAAGTCTAGGAGCATCTGTACTGATAATAACAGAATAACTTGAATTAGATTGAATTTCCCAAGTGAGAAGTACACAATCAGTGTCAAGTATGGACAATTCTGTGCTGAACTGATTGAGAAAAATCTAAAAAAAAAAAAAATTACTCCATTAAAGTTAGGGCACAAGATTAAAGAAAGAGGAAGTTTCTGTACAGATGTAAACATATGTGACAATACTGGACAGATGCTTAAATGTTACCCTGCCTCCTTGGACAGATGCAATCCATAATTCACTGTTCTATTTCAGTAAGCAGGCAACATCATAATGAAATAAACAGACACATTTTGCAACAAGAGCTCCTTATTTTTATGAATTAAATTTTTTGACGATGAAATATTTCAAAGGATCTTACTGCATAATGTAATTGTATCTGATGTAAATTTATTTGTCTTTTTTTCCCAAAAATTGACTAAGTCCAATCAAGTCTCAAAAAGATGAAATGAACTGATGAAAAGCTGTTTCTGAATCTTTGAAGTGGTTTGGGCTTTTTTTGATCAAAGCAAATCTGTCTTGTAGCAAGTTAATGTAAATTATAGTAGTGAATGCCATATCTCCATCTGCTCCAACAATCTGTTAAAACATACAATTCTTTCCTAGGGAAAAGAGTTCATAATCTTCTGGAATGTTGTGATTCGTACCCTTCTTCTCAATAATCTATGTCTTGGCAAAATTTATTCTTTACCAATGACTTAATTCCCTGCCCTGCCAGAATTTCTTGGTGACATCTGCAGAAGTTTACGTATCTCTATTCATAGGAAGGGTTTCATCAGCTCTTTATAACACCCTCAGCCACATCAGTGCAGCAGACACTGCATGTGGAAACCACCACGGGAGCTTAAAGTTGTTCACAGCAGCATATTCACTTTGGAAAAGAGGGGGAAAGAGTCAAAGGAAAGAAATGAAGCTTTCAATCACAGCAAGGGCAAACTTACAGGATCCTTAGGGTTTAGTTTTCTGAGACACCAGCACCAGTTTAATGGAAAGAGCCCATCTGCTCTCTACAGAGGAAACACATGCAAGTTATTTAACATTCCAAGTTCTACTTAATAACAGTGTCTGCATCAATGAGCAAATGAAATCATTTTTGTGAAAGTAACTCACAAAACACCATAGAGATATTAATTATTTAAGATTAATTAATCACACTTGTCACCATTATAAACATTACAGAATACTCTTACAATACTTTCACATTAGTACTTTTTAATATACTTCTATTTTTTAAATTCTAAAGTTCATAAGGTAAACAAATAGTAACATGAATCTTAGAATATTAAATTGGAAGACATTTTAAAACTTACTTAGTTTGCCTTATTTCAAAAAGCTTTGAAAAATGGATTGTCAGGAAATTTAAATAGTTTGACACTGACCTTAGTGCAGATAACATAATTTTTTCAAGTTTTTTTGGGTACAGTGAAGCTATTTATATTAGTAATTATTTAAAATGTGGCAAAATGGCTTATTATAAGACTATGTTATAGTCAGAATGTTTTGCTTTTAGCAAAATAACACTTCACTATACACACGTACTGTAAGTATTTATTAAGACAATGTGTTAGGGACTTACTGGTCAGGGTAGTAGTTAACTGGGTCCATAAGGATCTATAATCTATAAGGGAAAGAAAACAAACAAAATTATAAGACATGAGTATGAGCAAACACCATAATAAATATATTAAAAAATAGGTAAAATTACAATCCATTGCTTTGTACTTATTATTAGTAACTGTTGCCAATACATTCATTGTCAATTTACATAGATGATGTTCTGTCTACTCTGTTATGAACTCAATTTGCCTTTGATTCACTTTCAAACAATTATGACTCTAAAACTTCTTCAGGTCACACTCCTCCTATAAATCCCATCTTTCAGCAGAGATCACTTGTACAGTGCTGCTATTGTAACACCTTTCTGCTACAGTGTGGGCTACCACGGCTTTATTCTGTTCTCCCCTGTACACCATGAGGTGCATACAAAGGAGGAAAATCCTTTTTTTCTGACTTGGAGTTTGCTCATGCTGCCATCCCCTTCCTTGCTTCCTATTCACATAGATTGAGTCTTTAACAAGGAGGGACTCCATGTTAAACTCCAAAAATGTTTGTGCATTCAATGTGTGTGCTTTAAAGTAACAGTGAAAGCCAGATGTGATGGAGTATACCTGCAATCCCAGCACTTGGGAGGCAGAGGCAAGAGGATGGCAAATTCCAGGCCAACATGGGCTATGAGACTCTGTAAATAAACAAACAAACAAACAAACAAATAAAATGAAGCCAAAGTGTTGAAGCATTAGCTGCTACAAAGAAGTAAAGTTTAATAATGAAATAGGTCAAAGATGTGCTTTTGTAAGAAAACAATTCTGACTTGATTAATCAATGACTATAATAACCCCCAATCTCCCAAAGCCCTCCAGCATTTGTAGGAATAGTGCCGTGAATAGAACACAACATCAGTGAAAATGGAGTAAAGAAAACTGATAGTACTCAGAGTGAGAAATGAGGGATTGCTTCTTTTTAAGAGGATTAAATATGTGGGAATTTTTTGTGGTAACAATGAGCTAACAGTGCCACTCCCTGTTTTATGTCATACATCTCTTCATTCTTTGTTACACACCAATAAAACCTTTAATTTATTGTCACGTGCAGGCTTATTCCATAACAACTTTTAAAGATTGGAAATATAAGAAAAATTTCTGAAAAATATTCTATCCTCATGTTTCTATTGACTCAAAAATTTTTTCTCCCTTTATTGGTACATGATGGTTACAGAGTAATACAACATTGGCTTTTTGCATTATGCAACTATTACATCACTTTTGGTTACACTTTTATCAATTTACAAGGTTTATGGAGTCTTTTGACTAACATGTAGTAAAATTCAAATGCATATTTGGGTTATATTTTCCTATTTTTCCAATGTTCTTGTGAAGTTGGGTTGTTTATGGTGAGATTACAAATTTTAAAGACAGGATAATATCAATCCTTGAAAATAAGCATTTTGGGAATGTGCTTACTATTTATTCTAAGGAAATTTTAAAGTATATTTACACACAAATGTGCATTATACCTCAAGAATAAGAGCAAACATGTAACATAAATACTGAAGATTCAAAAGAATGTATTTCACAAAAAAAAATTACACCTAAGCCACTGCAAGCTGTCATGGCGACATATATATATATGGTTTTAGATGCATTATAAAAGCAAGATTTTACTCAGAATACATTATAGATATGCCCACTCTGTTGAGAACTGGTGTATCAATGAGCATTAAGAGACACTCTGCTTCACAACAAAGCAGCTGAGTTCACATTCAAGGGGGAAAAAAAAGCTTTCTGACAAGGCATTATAAATCCTCTCCTAGAGTTTTCATGTTTCGAAAAACAGTAGTGCCTTTTGATCTTTACCCAAAAAAGCATTTTGAGTTTTGTGCCCCCAAACTTATATAATAAAGCCACTATTCATTTGTAAAAAGCAGAAGGAAACACATTCTTTGAGCTCAGAGAAGCTATTACTTGCCTTTTCCTACTTACTCTGCATTGTGTATTCTTGTATAAACTCTTCCTATAAAGAGAAAAGTTAAGTTTGGTCATTCAAATGTGATATCCAAATTTTTTGGAAATGTGTGTTAGGGCCTTTGATTAAACTTGACTGCAAACTTACATTTTTATTCACTGATGAAAGGGTCAAGAAAAATTAAAAATTAAAAGTAATCAGAAAGTCAAAATCCCAATTTTAATCAATCAAGACTGAATGCTAAAGTAAATGGATGATAGATAGGCAGATGATAGATAGATAGATGATAGATAGGTAGTAGGTAGGTAGGTAGATAGATAGATAGATAATTTAGAGACACAGGAACACAGATAGATCTAAAAGTATACAGTCTTTTCCCTCATGTCCAGAAGTTCATGGAGGAATATTTTAACTGGGGTAAGTGAAAGTCTGAAGGCATTGCCTGACCACAGAAAGCTTATCTTTACTTTCCTAAAATGTTAATCTGGGGCCATTAACTATAGGAGAAGATGTAGGGGAGCCCTAGAATCTGCCCCTGAGGTAAGGGCCCGCCCAATCTCCCTGGAGGGCTAACATCTATCCTCCAGGGAATAAGAGCCTTGAAGACAAAAAGGAGTATCATCAAGAAATAGGTCCATCTGGCCCTCTTGGGGGGCTGACTGCTGTCCTCTGGGGCCAATGACCTTTAGCCCACATCCCAGTCCTTTTCTCTCATTAAACTCTATGGGTCAAGACAGCAACAGGTCACCTTTGCCCCACACCCAGGCCCTTCACTCCTACTCCTCCCATTGAGTCACCCAAGATGGCCCCCAAACAGCCCAGGTTGGGGGTGGCCTCCTTCAATCTGATTGGCTACCCGAGGCCACCCAATTGGTCAATAAAGGAATGTGCTCAATTGGCCTGGCCTGTTCCCTACCCACCTATCAAAATCGCAAAATCTCAAGCCCCCATTTGCATGGCAGTTCCCCAGACATAACCCCTGCCCTGATTGGTTACTCCCTAGCCACCCCCCTCTGGGAGGGTATTTAAACAGGACATTGGCCACCCCCAGTATTCCTTTCACCTCTATCCTCATGTACTCCACCTATCTCCAGGACCCATTAACTTGGACCATCACTCCCTACTCCGGACCTCCAACCAACCGGACCTTTTATGAAGATACCGTGTCAAGCCCAGGGGTCCCAAAGAGCCAAAGGCATTGATCAAGACTCTCCCATTCCCCCCCCCATGCCTGGGGAGGGGGAGAGTAGAGAAGGAGAACTTTGAGAGGCAAGGTCAGCTGAGACAATCGGCACCCACAACATCTCCAGCCTTGTTCCTGCCCTCGTTTGCAGGAGGAGTCTAATAAAACTTCGTCTCTTTTGTAATAAAAAGGCTCCTGAGGTCCTTCTTGGCACCATCAAGCAGCTCTCACTTAGCCCTGAGAGTCCTGGGATTCACCTAGTGTTGAGGCCAGGTTCTGAACCTTTGCTGGGCCGGAGCCAAACCCCAACAATTAACTACGTAGGACCTAATCCTCACTGCCTCAGTACATGTTGGGGGAAATGGGAACTTCAACAGACAGAACAGGAGCATCACTCATCTTGAGCAGAATATATCAAAAAGTTTAAAGCACCACATTAGGTTTTGTGTTGTTTGTAATAACTGCTGTTTAGGAGTTGAAGTTGTGCTCACCATACAACATAGATGACAAATTATTTGGATCACACTTTTATCACTTTCTATAATTAAAATGATTCAAGGAGAACTGAACAGTCATTACCAATATAGACTATGTATGTAAAAATGTTCCAATGTGTTTCCTCAGATATTTTCCTATTCCATAATATTCACTGTCCCTGATTAAGAGAAGTTAAATATTCTACTCAAAATAATCTAAAGTTTCCATTCAAAATATCTATAGTAAACTCTTTGTTGTATGATCAAGGAATGTGTACTAAAGGATAGGAGTTTAAATAGGTAGGTATATGATAAGTAGGTAAACAGATAAAGATAGATATACAATACTCATGAATTTAATTTTTAATATTTAAACATCAATAAATATATGGCAGGATATTATCATTCAGCTTCTTAAAATATGGAAATCTAATTGTTTTACTCTTTTTCTTCTGCCTTCTGCATTAGAATAATAAGACTACAATTATATCCCCCTAGCTCCTGCAGCCCTACCACTGTGATACTGTCACCACTGTGAGATCCCATCAGATCTCAGAAGCTATACAGGGTCGGGCCTGGTTAGTACTTGGATGGGAGACCACCTGGGAACACCAAGAGCTGTAGGCTTGGGAGAAGGACCTGACAACCCACTCCCCCAAAACAACCAGCCATTGAAAACCCTATGAATAGCAGAGGAGCATTGACTATTGTGTTTCATCTGTTGTACTAGGGTCACTATGAGTCACATACCAACTCGATGGCACCTAACAACAACAACAACAGCTCCTGATAGGACTGGAAGATTTTTGTCATTCTTGATCTCTAGTTTACATTTGCTGGTAATTCAAATTTAATGGATTTTTCAGTATCCACTGGGAAAAACATAAATGGAGAATGGAAAAATTGGGTTGACAGGGAATGGGGGAAGTAGAGAATGTAGGAAATAGAATTGGAAGGGTAAAGGAACAAATATTGACATTTATCCAATGGACTCTGGTAAAGCACAAAACTCATTCCAGCTCAAGCAAAACTGAAAAATCTAAGACCAAGGAGCCTGCAACCATACCACTCTGGTATCTGGTCCCATCAGATCTCAGAAGCTAACCAGGGGTCAGGACTGGTTAATACTAGGGTGGGAGACTACTCGGGAACACCAGGTGCTGTAGGCTTGGGAGAAGCCTACTCCAACAGCCACTCCCAACAATCAGCCATTGAAAACCCTATGAATGGCAGAGAAGCACTGACAATAGTGTTTCAACTGTTGTGTATGTAGAGTCTCTATGAGTCCAACACTGATCCAACAGCACCTAACAACAACACCTCTATGCACCTCTATGAGTCCGACACTGATCCAATGGCACCTAACAACAACAGCAACAACACCAAGGAAGACTTTAATTGGTTAGCCAAGAAACAGTGTCTCTATTTCAATTTCTCAGCCCTCACATGTTATCTGCTTGGAATTCACTCACTTGAAACCTCCTACCACCTGCACCCTTGAGAGCTACACCAGGTCATCCAACCACCAGAACTAGAGAGCACTTCATTCTGTCTGCAGGTAGCACCTCACTTACTAGCTGCCTTTGGGATGATACTGTACATGACAAAACTTCATTTGATTTTGTCCTAATCATGCCATGCATCTATCTCTCACATTTTTCTGCAACATTGTTAGAAGGTTGTAGAAATTTAAACAAGTCTTCACACAAACACCAGAAGGTGCTCAATTCAAAAGAATTGAGTCCTTTGAGTCCTTTAATTTTGTATATGGTTAGTGTTCCTACCTTTACACATATTGAAATGAAAACTAAATTGAATACCCTTTGAACATTCCTTAATGAGTCAGATTATACCTCAGGACCCTCCTTTGTCAGAGATTAATCAAAATTGCCCCAAATCTGTACCAACCATGTGCTTTCATTGTTGCTCCTTAGAAAATACTATATAACACAAAATCTCTCACTTATAAGATGAAGGAAAACAAATACACTTGAGAACATTAAATAACCTAGGCTGGTATATTAAGAGTTAAATAACCAACTCAGAAAAGGGCTATCAAAGTTTACTAACATTTGGAGGCTTCTGTGGGTGAGAATTTAAGTAAGAAAATGGTGGAGTATAAATTGGAACTTGAAGAATATATAGTACCGGAGAAGACAGGGAAAGCTAAAAGTTATTACACATTAGGATGAAGGCAAGAGTAAGGTTGCCTCCTCATGAACTGGATTGCATACTATGGAAAACAATTCTAAATAAAGGCTTCAGGTTGTAAGTCAAGTTATACATTGGATAATTTTAAATGACTCTCAGAAACTAATAAAAGTCAATTGACCTAATAATAATCTATTGATCATCTGCTAGGGGTAGAAATGATGTGAGTACCCTACTTTTTGCCAGGTACTGTGCTTACCATTTAGGATACAACTATGAGTGAAAATAGTCATGTTCCCACCCCTGGTATATTAAAGGCAACAGATTTTAATCAAAGATACCTATGGATTCACATGAGACTGCTGAAAGTTAATAACCTATCACATCACTAGCGAACAGAACAGAAAGCATATTAATTCAGGACTAGGTGACCCACAGCTCATATTCACTCTCAGTAATATCTCATGTGGCAGAGGAAAAGTGACTGTACTTAATGTAACTGGGGAGGAAAATATTGGTTTCAAGGATTTAAGTGATAGGGACACAAATTTTAGCCCAATGAATTTCCATAACAATTATAAATGCCCCAACTTACACTGATCTACTTTCAAATGAAAATTTCAGTAAAGATTGAATTATTGCTTTCCTGGAGTATATCGAGGAAACTTCTTACATTGGAAGGATTCTAAAGTTCCTTTCAAATTTCAGTTAGTTACTCCGTGATTTTTTCTATAAAAAACATGATTATTGAACTAACAATAAACATTGGTGATCTCTGAACAAAGATATGTACAATAAGACCATTTCAAAAAATCCCAAGATTTATGTGGATGTTCATCTAATGTTATCATTTTTCCATTGATCATTTTATTTCTAAAGTCATCCTACCAATCCTTACTTGTAAGGTTTTATGTTGATGTATCCCACTTTCACATTATCAAATCAAGGGGAACTTTGAAACATTTGGCTTTCTTAAGCATCTTTCAAATGCTCAACGTATTATATATCAAATTAGTATTCAACATCATTTCTTCAAAACCTTAAATTAAGACTTGATTTTAATTACCTCTCAATTACCTCTTACACCACTCCTATGAGCTAGCTATTTTTAAGGAAATGAAGATGCTAGGAAGAATTAGATTTTAAAATGCAATATGACAACTTTAGACTTAATTTCTGTTGCAATTATGAAATAGTTCTCCCAAACATCCCAACCCACTTGTATACAATTTGTTTTCTTTTTTCTTACCTCTTGCTTGTCACCTCAAATTTCCACACATGCCAATGCCTTTTCAAAAACAATATATAGAAAATAATTAGGAAGCATTGACTGTCACATATAAGCACAAGGTAGAACCAGATTAACACTTCATATTCTTATGCAGAGTTAGGAAAATCCTTAATAGCTTGAAAAAGATTCATAAATGTTAGCCATTTAGAATGTGATGAATTTTTAATTTGATCATCCCCTTATTGACTACTTTCAAGAGTTTTCCCAGTACACAGAGGTTCCTATTAGTATTTTAAACTCACTCATAATGAAGTAAACATACACAACCATAATGAAAATGATGATAGTTTCCAAGGTGGTAACAATTACATTTATCAAGTGTCTAGTATGCTTCTTTTAAGTATAGTTATAAACATTCTATATGCATTACTTAATTTAATCCCAACAACTCTATAGGAAAGGTTCTACTTTTTGTCATGATACAGATGAGGAAATTGAACATATGAGTTACTTTGTTTGTGAGAAATATGTCCCTCGAATTCTAATCTTGATAGTTGGGCTTCAAAATCTGTGTTCTTTGCCACTATGCTATTATTCATATCACTAAATTCTACTTTGCCTGCAGCCATAGCCTGGTGTCGGATCCCATCAGATCTTGGAAGCTAAGCAGAGTCTGGCCTGGTTACTACTTGAATGGGAGACCACCTGGGAACACCAGGTGCTGTAGGCTTGGGAGACGGACCCTGCAACCCACCCCCAAAAATCAATCTGCCATTGAAAACCCTATGAACATCAGAGAAGCACTGACAATAGTGTTTCCTCTGTTGTATGTAGGGTCGCTCTGAGTTGGATACCAACTTGACAGCACCTAACAACAACAACAAATAGGGTCACTATGGGTCGGATACCAACTCGAGGGCACCTAACAACAACAAATTCTACTTCTACCTTAGAAATGAGCAGATGATTCTCATTCCACCTCTCTAACTTTGAATAAAGAAAACTGTTTTAAAATTAAACATCGTGTACATGTTGACAAACTAATAGCTGCAAACAACTAATTGGGGCATCATAATTGCAAAAGATAAAGCAAGAGCTTTAGATGAGCAAGAACCATAGTGAACATAGGACTTCTGGTTTGAAAATGGCACTGACCTCTCCTCAACTACTCAGAAATAAGGAGGAAAAAACTTAAAAAACAACCCCTTCTGTCTCAAAGTAGCAAATAACCAGGAGCTAAAAAGAACAGAGCATACCAGACAGCTGTGAGGACATTTCCAAAATGGCTTATCATTAAAAAGAAGCTGGAAGTAACGACAGCTGAGGAATCATGCAGGTAGACTATTTTTAGGAGACAGTCTGTTTGGTGAGACAAGTTGAAGGAAAGAGACGGAATGAAGAATAGTGCTGGAGCTGCCAATCTTAGATGGCTGGGAAGAAGCAAAAGGTGTTAAATGCATCACTCAAATACACCCAATGTTATAAAACAAGAGTCACTGTCACCCTAAAAGACTATGTTAGCTCCATTTCCATGAACTCCTGATAAGAATGTAATCCAGATAGAACCCTCCTCTGTAAACAAAATAGGTAACAATATGCAAGTGTAGGATTTAGCTCAGTTGGTAGAGCGCTGCGCTGCAGTCTCTGAGGTCCCAAATTCAATTCCCAGCACCGCAAAAATGGGAGAAGGACTTGGCAATCCACTCCAAAGGCAATCCCGAAACAGTCAGCCATTGAAAACCCTATGAGGGTAGCTATAAGTTGGATACCAACTCAACGGCACCTACCAACAACAACAACAACTTTTGGGGCTGGGATTTAGCTCAATTGGTAGAGAGCCGCTCTGCAGTCTGTGAGGTCCCGAGTTCAATTCCCAGCACCGCAAAAATGGGGAGAAGGACCTGGCAATCCACTCCCAAGGCAATCCCAAGACAATCAGCCATTGAAAACCCTATAAGGGTCGTTATGAGTCGGACACAACTCAATGGCACCTAACAACAACATGCAAGGACTTTGTACAAAATTTTAACTAACATATCAAAAGAAAAGGAGTAAAAGAACAAGGGAAGTGAGCAACTTGCCAGAAAAACACTGACAAGAAAAAAATGAAAAGTATGACTGCATCACCATGAAGTTTGTAAGTGTAATAAATAAGTAGCTCCAAAAAAATAAAAACTCAAAATCAAGAGATACCAGCTCTGGAGAGAAGCAGTGAGAAAGCAGAGAAAGGTAAAACATGGCTTAGATGAACGCAGAAGTTATTGGGGGGAAGCAGTGCCATCATAGAATAGAAGTGCACGTGGGAAGCAAATGAGAAGAGTAAATAATGCCACAGACACAATAAAGGATATGGGTGGCAGGATTGGGAAAAAGAAAGAAAGTGGGGTGAAAATGAACTGAGTTAAAATGATTAGAAAGAAAATCACACATATGGAATGGAAATAAAATTCTAATTTCTACAAAATTGATGAAATTGGTGAAAACAAACCCAGCAGAGAAAAATAAAATGATGATTTAAGAAAATTATCCAAATTTAAAAGACTTAATCTATGGATTCAGATGCAGAATATAGGTATCTGGGAGAGAAAGGAATACCCACAAAACATCCAACACCAAGAACTTTCTGAGTTAAGCTCCTGATTTTCATCTTTTAGCTGAGAATAAAGGAACAAAGTAATTTAAAACTGCTAAGCCCAGTATATATACTTGAAGTTTGAAAATAATTAAAGTGTGATAAATTAGAAACTAAGAAAAAATAGTGCTATGAACTCAAGTTGATACAGAAGAAAAGATCTAAGGTATGAATATGTAGAAATATAGTTATTTTATCATTAGTCAGAGTAAGGAATCAATAGACACTATTATAAAATAGAGAAGTACATTAAGTAAATTTGGGGTTAGAAATTTAACCATTAGGGGAAAAATCACAATAATTATGAATTAATAATTACAAATTAACAATAAATTACAAAAAATAAGAAAGTAATGCAAATACAAACCATATTGCAAGAGTTTCAAAATAAAAAAATGTAAAGACGTGGAAACCAAAATATTACAATAATAGGATAAAATGCCAAAGATATATCTTATATTGGTGACTAAATCAACCCATTAGCTAGGTTTACAAAGACTCCTAAAATGATTCAGAGAGGTTAAAAAAGTTTTAAATGCACAAATATGCACAAGGCAAAAGAAAACAGGTATGGCAATCATTTATATTTGAAGTACCAATATAAAAAAGCATTAATTGCACAAAAGCCTGCAGCTGTAGCCCTGTGGCATCCGATCCCATCAGATCTCAGAAGCTAAGCAGGGTCGGGCCTGGTCAGTACCTGGATGGGACACCACCTGGGAACACCAGAAGCTGTAGGCTTGGGAGAAGGACCTGGCAACTCCCTCCCAAAATTCAATCTGCCATTGAAAACCCTATGAACAGCAGAGAAGCACTGACAATGGTGTTTCCCCTGTTGTACAGAGGGTAGCTGTGAGTTGGATACCGACTCGACGGCCCCTAACAACAACAACAATTGTACAAAAATATGCTCCATAAATAAATGTGTACAATTTACCCTGCAGAATTATACTTATGATTAAATAGCATGGCAAGGCTATTCACAAAATAAGGAATATCGGATATGCAAGGAGAAATAGACGAATACATCAGTAGTAAGAAATATGAATTTACCTTTCTCCTCATTGATAAAGAGCTGGGGTTTAGCTCAGTTGGTAGAGTGTGGCTCTGTTCTTCTTGAGGCCCTGGATTTGATTCCCAGCACTGCAAAAACAAAAGAAGCACTTGGTATCCCACTGCTGAAACAATTAGCCACCAAAAACTCTATGAGTAGCAGAGAAGCACTGACATAATGCCAGGCATGGCATAGTGTCAGGGAGTGTTCTATTCTGTTGTACATAGGGTCACTACGAGTCAGACCCAACTCTACAGCACCTAACAACATCAACAACATCATTAATATATTAAATTGACAAACAATAAGTAAAACTATGGCAATCCTAAATAATATTAATAATTTACCATGGGACCTTGGTAGAGCACATATCTAGCATGTGTGAGACCCTGGGTTTGATTGACAGTACCAAAAATAAATAAGTAATAAAAATTAAAATTAAACATATCATAGCATGGAATCATTGTGTGTTCAACCCTTATATTATGAAAAGAAAGATTATGTCTACCTTTTCACATATCTTTATAACATTAATAAAACTGTTCCATTTGTTGGGCAAAAAGAACTCAAGTTTCAAAAAGTAGAAATAAGAAAGGCAATATACTTTTAATCACAAAACAATAAAACGAATGTGATGACAAAACAGGAAAACATACCACATAAATTTTTTCTTTCTTTCTTTTTTTTATGTGTAGTACTGGTCGTTTGAACCCAGGGCCTCCCATATCCTACACAAATGATCTACCACTGAACTGCACCTCTAGCTCCTTTTTTATTTTATGTTATTCTTTATTTTGTATCAAGATCTGCCTAAATTATGCAGGCTGCCTCTGATTTGAACTCTCAATCCTGGCACAGACTCCCAAATCACTGGGATGACAGGCAGTGCCCCACCTAGTTCAGCCTTCTAATGACGTTTTCCTTTACTAAGAAGCAGCTTTTTTGTTTGATTAATAGCATTTGTCTATTTTTGCATTTCCTTCCTGTATTTTTTAGATCTTATCCAAAAAAATCCTCATCCATTATAATGTTCTTATAAAAAAAATCACTCTTAATGTTCTCCATTGGCAAAATGGATCATTTGATTATTTAAAATTGGTAATAGGAAACATCAAATTTACCAGCTAATTGCAAATTAATAAAGAAGGAAAAAGGAAACTATGAGAATCTCATATCTTAGATGAGCAATTACGGAATATGTTTACACTTATTGTTTAATTCTTTGTCTTGACATTTCATTATGTCATTGAGAGACTGGCAGAAAAAAATTTCAGATAGTATCCTACTGTAAGCAATGTCGCAGCAAAATATATTTGAGAATTATTGAAAATTCATTTTCAAATTTTATAGAAATTTAACATTCACCCTTTGGAGATAATCACAATTACTGGTTACCACAGATTTTCCTTTACTTATTCTTTTCATCCACAAAGAAAATATTCATTTGTTCTCTCTAGGAAAGAAAACTCAAGAAAGAATAAACATTGGTCACTATGTAAATATTTTCTGCCTGTAGTTTTTCTTAAGTTTTAATAGAATATATCTTTGTATTTTGTCTTTAGTATTATATTGTACTTTTACAACTGATTAATAAATAAGATGCTCACCATAATTTCATTCTTTTTTTGTTGGAAATTTTTAATGTACATCTTAATGTGATTCATTTTGACATGCTTTTCATTGTGACATTTCCATATACGCATTTTGATAAACATTATTCATATAGGTTAGCCCTTACCCTCCCCTATGCTTCCCCCACTCCCAAGCTTCCCATCTAAGTTTCCCATTTAAGTCCTCTCTATCTTTTACTTAGTAGTATTTTTCTATATGTCCTTGGGTTCCAGTTCTGGTTAAGATAGAAACTTTTCCTGTAGTTTTTGTTTGTTTTGTTTTGTTTGTAGTTTTGTTCGTTGTAGTGTCCTGTTTGTTTTTATCTTGTTAGAACAATTACATGCAATTTCTAGTCCATTTATATTGACATCATTCTTATCTTCCCCCCCCCTTTTATTATGATCTGACCTTTGAATAGGATTTTTCCTTCTTATAATTTTGAATCAGCTCCCTCATATGAGTGAGAACATGTGTTTTTTCTCTTTCTGAGCTCGTGTTCGTTCACTCAAAATAATTTTCTCTAATTCTATCCATTTTGCTGTGAATGACCTTATTTCATTTTTTCTTGATTGCTGAGTAGTATTCCATTGTGTATATATACCATAGATTTTTTATCCATTCTTCTGTTGAAGGGCACTTTGGTTGATTCCATATTCTTGCTCTTGTGAAAAGCGCTGCATTGAACATGGAGATGCAGGTGTCTCTGTGGTATGATGACTCATCTCCCTTTGGGTAAATTCCCAATAGTGTTATAGCTGGGTCATATGGTAGTTCTATTTTTAGTTTTTTGAGGTACCTCCATATTGATTTCCATAGTGGTTGCACCAATTTACAGCTCCACCAACAATGTAAGAGTGTTCCCTTTTCCCCCCGCAACCTCGCCAGCGTTTGTTGTTGTTTGTTTTATTGATCTTGGCCATTCTTACTGGTGTAAGTGAAATCTCAGAGTTGTTTTGATTTGCATTTCCCTAATGGTTAGGGATGTTGAGCACTTTTTCATGTGTTTCATGGTTTTACAGACCTCTTCATTTGAAAACTGTCTACTCAGTTCCTTTGCCCATTTGTGTATTGGGTTGTTTGTTTTGGGGGGAGGTTTTTTTTTTTTTTTTGAGTTCTTTATAAATTCTAGTAATTAGACCTTTGTCTGATGTATAAAATGCGAAGATTTTTTCCCATTCCGTGGGGCTTTCCTTGACTCTGTTAATTGTTTCTTTTGCTGTGCAGAAGCTTTTTAATTTCATGTGATCCCATTTATCTATTCTTGTTGCAATTTCTTGAACAATTGGAGTCCTATTAAGGAAATACTTTCCTAAGCCTATATGATGGAGTGTGTTGCCTATCTTGCCTTCTACAAGTTTTAACACTTGCGGTTTTATGTTGAGATCTTTTATCCATAATTTCATTCTTTGATTCATTGTCATTGATTACTACCAGGGGAAAATTTGTTGAGCTCATATTTGAATTTAACTTTGATGTTTTGTACTAAATCTTTGTAGGCCACCTAAAAATAGTTATCAAGCATATTTTCTATACAGAAATCGTTATCTTCCCTGAAAAACATTACTAGATAGAATGTATTTAGAATCTTCCACTGTCCATATTGAGTTGTGAATTAATTTCTTTTTAAAAAACTACATCAGAATGGAATTAGATTTTGTTACTTGGGGTGTTTTGTTTGTTTGTTTGTTTGTTTTTGAGACAGGGTCTTGCTGTAGCTCAAACTGGCCTAGAATTCGCTATGTAGTCCAGGTTAACCTTGAATCTATGATCGTCCTGTCTCAGCCTCCCAAATCCTGGAATTAGAAGTATGTGCCACAATTCCTGGCTGATTTAGATTTTTTTTTAATGAAGATTAACCTTGAACACAATCTCACTAAAATGTATCATATTAGAAATATCGTCTTTCTTTTTTTTTATTGGACATTTTTAATGTACACCTTAATGTGATTCATTCTGACATGCTTTTCATTGTGGAATTTCCACATATACATTTTGATGTACATTATTGATATAGGTGCCCACTTACCCTCTTTATGCTCCCCCCACCTCCCCATCTAAGTCTTCTCTATCATTTACTTTGTAATATTTTTCTATATGTACTTGAGTTCCAGTTCTATTTAAGATAGAAATTACATATCATCTTTCTTTACTGCATTCAGAGAGTGTATGGTTTTTGACATTTAGAAAAAAAAGAAAAGAAAATGCATCGTTTAATATTTGGCATAATATGTACAAACTTAACATGAAAAATTTACTTTCACTTGTACAATGGGACGCAAATGATAAAAACAGATTTTTCCTTAACTTAAAAACATCAAATATCTTGAACAAGTAAAGTTCATAATTTCTTTGCCAATATGATAAAGGTTTTTAAAAGGTATTTTTTTACTTATGTAAGTTTTCTAAAGATGAGTCTGTTTAATCATGGGTACATCAAACCAAGACTAAAATATTTAGCTTCAATGATTGCCACTGTAAGAAACCTGAGGAACAATGGAAAGTCAGAAAGCCCACTTGCTTTCTTATGCCTGGTTATAACCATTTACCTCAGAAAGGCTACACTTGCCCAATACCATAAACATTTTTCTTTAAAATAAGTGTTTAATTAAATGTTTTTAAATGCCATCAATCTTTTATTATCTATTTTTGCAGTATACTTTATTTCTAAATTTTCTAAAATTGATGTATAATTTTAGTTTCTGAAAACTTAAGATAAAATTAATACTATATGATTTATCACAAATGAATTAAAATGTGTTGTTAAATATAATAAATGTAGATTTTAAATAACTTCAAAATTATAATTTTATGTGGAACAAAGTAAAAATAAGATCATTATGTGGTTGTTAAGTGCTGCTGAGTTGAGTCCTACTCGTAGCAACTCTAATACAGTTTTTCTTTTTTTTTTTAATTGGAAATTTTTAACGTACAACTTAATGTGTTTCATTCTGACATGCATTTCATTGTGACATTTCCATATATGCATTTCATTGTACATTACTCACATAACTTCCCCCTTACCCTCTTGTGCCCCTTCTCCTCCATCTTCCACCCCCCCCACACACACACACCAATGGCCTCCTTTCTACTTGCATGTATTTTTGTGGGAATATTTATCTATATATGTGTATCCTGATTTTGATTTAAATCCAAACTTTTTACTATAGTGATCTATCTTTTTACACTGTCAGCAGTATTACATGAGTAATATAGTCCATTTGCATTATCGCCATCCTTTGGTATTATTGGTATTATTGTAATTATTTCCCGAACTATTAAATTTGGGTTGTTTACTTTGAGGTCAACCTCTCTCTCTCATTCCTCACTTGTTTCAGGTTTGCTTTGGGAGTGGATTACCACATTCTCTGGTTGTTGTCATTGTTGTTGTTGTTGTTGTTAGATGTCATCGAGTCCTGTCCTACTCATAGCAGCCCTCATAGGGTTTCATGCCTGATTGTTTCCGGATTGCCTCATGAGTGGATTGCCACATCCTTCTATTTTTGCGGTGCTGGGAGCATTATAAAAAATTGAAATGTTGCAAGTGGTTGCTATATTCTTCACAAACAATTTTTTCAAAGCTAAATTTTTTCTCCTTAAAGGATGTAATATAACCATTCATTTTTAAAGTGCTTATAAAGTTAGTTTGCAATATCTTCAAGATGTGGCCTTTGTAAATATTAATTTTAGGAAATCCCTATATTGTTTGCTAATAGGCTTAAGTATCTGAAATTGTGAAAACAAACATTTCCAAAGACAAAGCAAGTAATGAAATACAGGTTTATAAAAGATTTTGCACACACAAACTGGTTTATATCCAAATTAACAAAAAAATACCTTTCAACATAGCCTTTAAAATCAGAGTTGGGATTATTTCTATTTTTTAATCACTAGGCACATATGGAGAAATTATTTTCCTAACTTTTTTGTATTGTTGCTGTATATAAATTATGGAAAAGAAAAAGTAAAACCAAACTTCTTAAACCTAATCGATAAAACTGAAGATAAAACTTAAATCAAAATTGGGATGCACATATATAGATAAATATTCCCACAAAAAGACATGCAAGTAGAAAGGAGGCCATTGGTGTGGGGGGGGGGGGGGAAGATGGAGGAGGAGGGGCACAGTAGGGTAAGGGGGAAGTTATGTTCAGATAAAACTGAAGAAATATACAAAGACTTTTTAAAACAATCTAACGAGAATTAAATTTTAAACTCAATTGTCTTAGAGAATGTCTTCAAATTAGTTTCTTTTAATTACAGAAATAGACTTTCACATCCACATTGCAATATAACATTGCCATTCCAAAAAATCTATTAAGAATGTAGTTTAAAATATATACCACTTGCCTAAATAACACAGAAAGAGCTAAATAAGAATATTTCCTACATTTTAATACATTACAATATGAAATGTTATATTAATAGAAATTTTAATATATTAAAACTATATGCAATAAGTATTATTAAATTATTATAGTCTTTAAAAATCTCATATGTAAATAATATCCCAGTCAGAAGACAACAACCAAGCAGAAATCTAATCTTTCAAAACTTTATCAAAAATAAATCATCATCATCATCATCATCATCATCATCATCATCATCACACCCCATACCATTATATGTTTATCTGAAACAAATAACTTCAGGGAACATTGTCAGTTATTTAAAGGGGCAGCAGCTACACACATACACGCACACACACACACACACACACACACACACACACACCCCTAATTATCCCTATAAGTATCTGCCTAGCAGCTAATATAACTAACATGTTAATAAATTGGATAAAAAGACCTACAAAAATCTTCAAGTGAAAGACAAAAATTACTCTATAAAATCTATTTTAAAAAAAGAAATTTCAATTTGGACAAATGAAAGCCCAAAAAAGATGTAAAAAGAAATCTATAAAATCTTAAAGAAGATAGGAAGGATGATTGTTAAGTCTCTTACCAAATTCTGATGTACTCCAACTCTGGTGAACATTATCCAAAACTTAAAAATAAAATAAAATAAAGCTTTGAGAAAAATAGTCAAATGTCATGTACAAGAGTCTACTTCCAAGAAATATTGATACAAGCTAAAATTTGTTCAATAAGAATTTAAAGGTTAAATCGTTGTAGTTTATTATAAAAAGCAAGAGGTATTTGGAGCCAAAACTTACCTTCTTACTGATTAAAAAAAAAAAAAATCCTATGCAACAACGTATCTTGTAACAAACATCTTTTAATAATACATTTTCTCCATTCTTAATCAGACTTAATCAAAAATCAAATAAAAACACATCACTGCAGATTTATGCATGACTGTTAAATAAGGGTTACAATTTAGAATATATCATTTAAATTTTTCAAATAAAAATATTTAAAGGTTATTGAGGTTAGGTAACATAGAGTCCTGTCTACTAATAGTGACTCTCATAGGATTCTCAATGGCTAATTGTTTGGGGATTTTTTGTTGTTGTTGTTGTTGTTGTTAGGTGCCCTCGAGTCGAATCAGTATCCGACTCATAGCCACCCTCATAGGGTTTTCAATGGCTGGCTGTTTCGGGATTACTTTGGGAGTGGATTGCCAGGTCCTTCTCCCATTTTTGTGGTGCTGGGAATTGAACTCGAGACCTCAGAGACTTCAGCGCAGCCCTCTACCAATTTAGCTAAATCCCAGCCCCTGTTTGGGAATTAGGGATCATTTACTTGGCACAGAGAAAGAGTTGAAGTTTGATTATCAAAGGCCTTACAAACACACATTCCCACTTCTCTACCCAAAACATCTAGACTAATAATTTCTGCACAGCAGAATACTGTAAATTATTCTAAGTCTGTATTCTAAAATATGGTTTTATTCTGAATAAAAATATTTTATGTATATCAGTCTTCTTTTATAGTGCTATTAAAGAAATCTGATTCTGTTTATATAAATTCTTTTAGAATGTTCTTCCAAGAAGGATATTCCTATATAGAATATACATTTTTTCCGCATCAGATGTGATGTAGACAGGCAAGGCAGTATAATACTTACCTCATTTGTATTTATAATTTTATCTACTTTTCTCTAATTAACCTCCAACAGCAGAGTATAGATACAATGCATTACAGATAATACTTATTTCTCTACTATCCTGTTAAATTCATTCAAGCTCTGTTATACCAATTAATATAGTTCTAAATCAAATAAAATGACATCAACTTTGGCTTGAAGAGTTATATCCAGATTTTTCCTATGTTTCTAAAAATTAAACAATTAAAGATTACTCCCATTTTCATTGGTGACTTTTCAATTATGGAAAGATTGGAAATCATGGAAAAGCTGAATGCTCCTTTGTTTTTCTTTTTTTTAAGACACTGCCACTAAAACTGTCTAGAAAGAAATAGCAATTCATTTTAACTATTAATGCTTTAATTATTAATGAATCCACTACTAAGACAGAAAGGGGATTTATTTAATTAGAATTTAGAATATTTCTTTCTTGTCTTTATCTCTATTTTCCTTCTCACTTTCTTTTCTATATCTGTCTTTCCTTCTTCCTTATTCCCTCACTGAGATCCTCTGCAATACAACATATTGATGGAAATGATTAATGCAAATTGTAAAAGTCCACAGTCTTTGTTTTACAAATAAGTTAATCATCATCCTTTTCCTGCCTCTGACACACACACTCATAAACACACACAAATGCTGATCAGTCTGGCTCCTAGCAGGGAACAGATGACACATTCAGAGTGTAAATACACCTTAAAGGGACTGTTTAGCAATGTGAAGACAGAGTTAAGGGAACCCAGAACCAGCAAAAGAATAAAGCCATTAACCACTATAGTCCTGAAAGGACAAAACAAGAATTCAGGTTATTTGAATTTGGTGAGATGTTACTTTAAGAATGAGATCAATAGGAGTTGTGTCCATATATAAAGGAAGGTAACATCAGCCAACAGAGAGGAAAGAAAGCAATGAGGAGGGAACCAATACTCTAATGTCACTATGCTCCGGTCTTCCCTTACCTGCCATAAAAAACAGAAGGCAAAGGAGCACAAGCCTATGCTACTTGGAGTTTTTACTCTAAGGACCCCAAATAGGACAAAGAGTAGAGAATTGTTGGTGGTGTTGTTAGGTGCCATCGAGTCGGTATGCGACTCATAGTGACCCTCTGTACAACAGGGGAAACACCATTGTCAGTGCTTCTCTGCTGTTCATAGGGTTTTCAATGGCAGATTGATTTTTGGGAGGGAGTTGCCAGGTCCTTCTCCCAAGCCTACAGCTTCTGGTGTTCCCAGGCGGTCTCCCATCCAGGTACTAACCAGGCCTGACCCTGCTTAGCTTCCGAGATCGGATGCCACAAGGCTACAGCTGCAGGCAGTAGAGAATTACTAGAAGAAAAAGGAAGGGCCAAATGGAGAAATCTATTACTCACAGGCACAACATAATCCCATATGTACCCCTTCCTGTTTCCAGAGTTCTTATAATTCTTAAATTGTCCACATTGGTAGATTCACTGAAATGTCCAAGTATTTTAACAAGAAAAAGTTGAAAATGTTCCAGTTGTAGTTTCAATAAAATGTTCTCATTAAATTCCATTTCCATGGTTTTCATTCATGATTCAGAGATGTATCATATATTCCTTTCACATGCAGAGATGCTTCAAAAACATTTTCTTTAACTATTTAAAAATACGAGTCTGTATTAATGGTTTAACATCCCCATGTCCAGAAAAATGCCAGTTATTTACTGATTATTTATTACATCGTTGCTGCTGCTGTAGTAAAATATATATATTTGTTGTTGTTAGGTGCCATGGAGTCAGGTCCAACCCATAGCAACCCTCATAGGGTTTTCAATGGCTCACTGTTTTGGGGATTGCCTTGGGAGTGGGTTGCCACGTCCTTCTCCGATCCAAGATTTAGAAGTCAAGTAATTGATCCAAGCACAATCTAGTAATGATGGAGCAGGGGATTCAAATTCTAACATTTCCTATCCTAGAGTCTGGGTATTTCTTACTTACCATGTTATACTGCCTGTTCTTGAATCCCAGTGTATCTTCTTGGTTGATATCTTGATTTAAAAGTCCTGGCAACTAAGCAACAACCAAATAGCTGTGAGGATATATGTCCTTAATATTGATACTCTATTCAGAATAATATTCACTGTAAGTTTTTACATATGGACATACACAGAAAGTCATTCATTTTAAACCCCTAATTTGCATCTTAGCATAAAATATTTAACTTATTTTTAGTATGGCAATCATTTCAACAGGTCATAGTTATTCTTGGCAACTCATTATTAATGGTACTTATTTTATCTTATTTTCACACATCCTATTAGTAGGACTTATATTAATAGCAAATGATAATTATCCATAAAGAGAAGAATATAATTGGGAGGCTGGCTGGAAGACGACTGCAAAGGCCTCAAGGAGGGGGTGACGACTAATGACAATAGAAGGCAAAGAATGAAGTAAGCAGGGCTGATGAGTCTCAATGCAAAAGGCAAGGGATGCGAGAGTATCATAAAATATAAGACTTTTTCCTTTAGTCCATAATTTCTCTCTGTAGCTGTCATGATGGTTTTTATTTGCTATGTGTCATCATTTCACATACATTTAATCCTTATAACACCTACACAAGTTAGGTGAACTATTATTATTCCAAACTTATAGCTGGAGTCTTAGACATTTTCAGAAAAAAACTGACTGACACTTTGGTCTCTTGAAGACGTCAATGTTGTATGCAACTATTGATAGCCATTTGGTAACTCTTGCCTCTTTTCAAGAATATTCTTTTAAACCTATTTTTTCTACATGGTACCACTTTCTATTACTATCTTTAGGAGAACCACAGGTTATCTTATTCAAAGTAATGGATAAATAAGTTCAAAGAAACCTAGCTAAGACAAGGTTTGCATAAATATTTTCCATATAAACTTGGAACATTTCATTTTCCTTTTCCTTGTAAAGCATTTCTTAATAATCAGGAAGTAAGAATCCCACAGTAGGTCTCATGAGCAAAATGAATTAGAAGAAATCTATGCTTCACAGTTTAAGAATCCCAGCTTATTTACCTACATGTTCCAATGAAGCCGACTGGAATGGGGAGTTGTTTTTGAAGTTCAGAAAAATATTCAGGGAAGTGTGCCAACTATGAAATCTGTCCTAAAGTTGAGTCACTGGAGTCTACACAATCAGATTAAAAATGTTGGCTATAAATTATTTAAATGAATAATAAATATATAGGATATTGTTAAGTTTTCTGTTCCTTCTTTACAAATCTTCAACCCCATTTCCTAATACACTGGTAGATAATAAATTTGTATTTTAATGCCACTTGTATTAAGTAGCAGATTGGTAAAACTGTCTCCCTCTCAGACAATCATTTTTCACACTACTTCAATGATTATAGTGACATAATTGAATACGTAGACTTTTGTAGGAACAAGTATAATGGTTTCGCCCAAATATTTTTAAGTAATACCAGAATTCCCCTGGGCAATGTTCCATTCTCCTCTATTAGGAGATTTTCAAGGCTCAAGTAAACATGTCAATTTTCAGAATCTGTATATTCAATACATGAAGTATCAAGTGTGGCCAAAGAGAAAAAGAAAATATGTTATTTCTTTGCGTCCAAGGTAAAATCATCCTGAGCCACTTCATTTGACTCAGTAGAAAAACTCCCTCATCACTACTAACAACCTTTTAAATGCACAGAAATCAACAAGGACATCTTCATAGTTCTCTAAGAGCTCTACCAGGGGGATAAGACTTAACTCTATCTCCTTATAAGAAATATAAACAGACCCTTATCTTTGAATATATAACCATCTATATTTGGAGACTCGTACTCATGAATATTTAAGTAATCAGTAAGGAGTAGTAATCATTCCCATTTTATAATTAAAGTAGATGGGTCTTATTTTTAATTTAGGGCAAGAATTTTTTTCTTTCTCTGTTAGGCAATCAAAGCAATTCTTGATGAATGTGTGATTTATCTGGTAAGAAGCATCTACCAAAATAAAAAGTCACTCTGCTTTGGAAAAAAAATTAGTGGATTAAATCAGACAAAAAAATTTTGACTGGTATAATTTAAGATGATGTCTAATTTTTTCAAATTCCCAAACTATGGCTATATACGCCAAAATACATAATATTAACATACACACCTGCATAATTCAGTGCAATACAAAATAGGAATATGAAATTGTCTTGTATGCATGAAAGAATATTATTTTTGAATCCAGGTTCACATTTACTTTAACCATATTCCTCATTTATTCCAATGCCTGTTTTTGAATACTTTACCTACAAATTAAACATTGAAGTGTATCCATTCTTGTCTGCAATAAGAACAGAAAGATTTACATTAATATAACTTTACCTTTGAAAATGATTGGGAAGATGAGTTTAGTATTGAATTTTCTGTGCTTAGAACAATTCTAAACCAACTCTCAAGACAATAACCTCTGGGGTAAGCTATACTTGATAGTTGGAAGCAGGTAATTTGTGGAAGGAAAATGAATCCCTCGATTTTGTGTCTGTTGATTTGGCATGAAGGGGATACTTTTGCAGCACAATTTTGGTAGTAAGAGCATCCTTAACCATCAGGCTCCATCATTTACTTTGTCTGGAATTCAGCACCTTACTGTCCGGCTGGGTAACTGACTATTGCACAAGGTAATAATAATTCCTTAACAATAGAAACCACGTTTAATATATGTTTGTCTCCTTAATGCTACTATCACTATTTTCATGTAGTAATGTTCCAGAATGAATAATTCTTTATCAATACAAGACTGCCTAAAATCTGGCTCAAAATATACCACTCCATCTGTCACTGCTTTTTCTCTGCTTCTCTGAATTTCTCACACAAGCCATTTAAAACGAGGCATTTGTTGAATCCTCCAGGCACACAACATGAATTATTTTTGCTAACTATTTCCATATTATTAACAGTTGTTGGATGGCATGGAACATTGATATTGGAGAATTAAGGGAGATGAGACTCAAAGGGTATATTGAGGTCAACTTAAGTTAAAAAGTTTGTAAAAAGAGACTCTCCTCTTCCCTTTTATTAGTTATGCCCCATAGTTTACTTGAAGTATGTTGTGGAGTTAACATGTTTCCTTGTTTTTGTCAAGTATTTCATCCACTCTTTTGGCATTATAAGCATATTTTGAATAAGTAACCTCATAAAAAAAGTCATGGGTTTCAGAGTCCAAAATGCTTCAGATCTATTCAATCTCTGCCATTTACATCCATCCATTAGATACATATATCTTTTTTGACCATCTGCTAGGACTTTGGCCTGGAATAATCATCAGGCAAACAATGATCATTAGGACATGATTACTGTTCTCATAAAGTTTGAAATTTACAGGTGGTAGAAGAGGCATAAAAGTGTAAATTAACACGTTGTTAGGTGCCGTCGAGTGGGTATCCGACTCATAGCGACCCTCTGTACAACAGGGGAAACACTATTGTCAGTGCTTCTCTGCTCTTCATAGGGTTTTCAATGGCAGATTGATTTTTGGGAGGGGGTTGCCAGGTCCTTCTCCCAAGCCTACAGTATCTGGTGTTCCCTGGCGGTCTCCCATCCAGGTACTAACCAGGCCCGACCCTGCTTAGCTTCCGAGATCTGACGGGATCGGATGCCACAGGGCTACGGCTGCAGGCCGAATTAACACATAAGTGCTGCTATTCAGAAACGCACAGGAAATTGTGTGAATGTACAAGAATCAGGCTTAAATCTATGGATATTCAATGATGCATTATATAGCATGTGGTTTGTTGAAAGCCTATGCAAAGATGAATCATTATCACTCTATCCTTAGTTTAATAACATAGAACAGAAAGTGGAAATTGCCAAAAAAAAAAAAATATTGGGACATGATCCGTACAGTTTCCTTTGAAGAAGAGTATTTAAATAGAAATAATTCTTAAAAGTATTTTTTCACTTCATTGTGTTGAAAATCTGTTTATGCTTACCTGCTCAGGAAGTCTCCCTCAACTTTATTTCAGAAGCTAATGAAGTATTAAGGAAGGTCTAAATATTAGCATAATATTATTAATTATTAAATAATTGATTTGATTTACTCATTTTAAAAACTCAAGGTAAAAAATGATACCAGTGGTTCCAATCATTTTCTTAAAAAAAAACTTTCTAATATCTTGTGGAAGAAAACAAAATATAAAACACACATCAAATGAAACATTCTTCCTAAGAAAATTTGAATGTCACCATTAGGATTCTGGTTAGAAAACCAGAAGCCAGTCTTGGTCATTCACACATGGAAACAAGTTTTAATAAAGTGAATTAGGGCTTACAAAACCAGTTATAGGGGTGAGACGGCAAAGGTCAGGGAATGTCCCTACCAATACTCAGGAAGAGGGGACCCATGTGCTCATAGGTTTCTGCCTCATGAGCTCAGCCACCTGCAGCCTCCACAAGGTTGATGCACAAGAGGATGCTGGGAAGCTCCTGGCAGGGTTTCTCATATGCCCATCTGTTGAAGCCCATGAACTTGCCTCCAGGAGCAATAATGGCTTCTGTTGCTCTTCCGCCTTCCAAATCTCGCACAACAGCTTCTCATGGGTGGAATCTAATCCAGAACCCTGCTGGCACAGATTGGAAAAAATGATATTACCAAGAATTCAGGGGAAAACATAGGAGAGGGAAAATGGTGCTGAATTTCCATCAGACCATCTGGCACACATCTCTTTAAGTTCAACACTCTCATTTATTAAGAATAATTTTGTTTCATGTTTTTTGGGATTTATAACATGGTCCTTGCCCTGTTTCTCAACCTCTGCCACCCTGTGAAGCTTATACACATAATCTACCCCCGACTTTTTGCTCATTCTATACTTAATGGGAAAAAGCATAAAGTTAAAAGTGTATACTTCTAGTGAAGGCAATGAAATACTGAAAACAACGTTTAATCTACTTTAGTGACATAACCTATACAAGTTATTTCCTCAGTAAATTTCCCCTTTCTCATAATTTTACCCAAAAACTCCTAATAAAACTTTCAATAATAATAAATTTTATTCAAGTAAATAATTGATCATGTTTACAAAAGCAATCAAATTTTAAAAATTAATAGCATAGTGTAATGTATTCACATTTAGTATGCCACAGTAATGATAAAAAATAAAAGTACAATGAATTACACATGAATAAGTGTTGTCTCCAAAAGCCACATTGTCTAGATTCAGATGTAGGCCTAATTTAGTTGTGTGAATTTGGCAAGATACTTGGCCTTTCCATGCCGCAATTTTCTCATCTGCAAACGCTAAAAGGATGATATAAGTCAATATACTTAGTTTTTAGAATAATGCATGGCTCATAGAATGTCTCCATAATTATTCATAGAAGTAAATTACCATTTTTCCATTCATCTTACAAATATTTAGTGAGCATCTTCTATATACCAGACTCTATTCTAGGTCCTGGTAACAAAACAGTATTAAAGAAAATGACCTTGTTTTCATGGTTTTTCTATTCTAGGTGGGGGAAAAAAACCAGAAAACAAATAAATATTAACATGATGTAATGGTAATATATGAAGGAGTAATAAGCACTTATTGTTGTTGTTGTTAGGTGCCGTCAAGTCGATGTCCTACTCATAGCAACCCTCATAGTGTTTTCAATGGCTGACCATTTCAGGATTGCCTCAGGAGTGGATTTCCAGGCCCTTCTCCCATTTTTGTGGTGCTGGGAATTGAACTTGGGACCTCAGAGACCGCAGTGCAGCACTCTACCAACTCAGCTAAATCCCAGCCCAAATAAGCACTAGGAGTTAAAAATAAAACAGAGTAAGAGGATAAGAAGTGATGAAGCCTACTATATCAAATAGAATCCTCAGGAATTCTTGTCAGAGAAAGTGGTATTTGACAAGAGATTTAATTGAAGCAAGAAATTAAGCCATGCCAATATCTAAGGATGTCCCAAAGCTGTGCAGCTATAGAAAAAGCAGGAGAGTGCTCAGTGTGCTCAGAGAGTAACTTGCTGGACACTGTGGATACAGTAACATAAACAAACAAATAGTATACTAAAGAGAATTATTTTTACAGTTGGGAACTCTGGATTTGAATTTGAATCTGCTTTCTCTGATGGGGGTGATCTGCTTCTCTTCCTTCTCGATTTTCTTTTTTCTTTTCCTCTTCTTTCTTCATTTGATTCATATTTATGGTGCTACGTTGTTTTATGGGGTTGGGATTTAGCTCAGTTGGTAGAGCACTGTGCTACAGTTTCTGAGGTCCCGAGTTCAATTTCCAGCACCACAAAAATGGGAGAAGGGCATGACAATCCACTCCCAAGGCAATCCCAAAACAATCAGCCACTGAAAACACTTTAAGGGTCACTATGAGCAGAATACAACTCAATGACACCTAACAACAACTTTGTTTTATATTTCTATTTTTAATTTACATATAGTAATTAAACAACTATATGGTACAGTATAACATTTCAATACATGTATATACTGTATATTGATCAGATAAGGGTAATTGGCATATCTATCACTTCAGAAATGGGAGAATTGTATATTTCTGAGAAATATTTCTGAGAGATATGCTAATTCTATATCACATATGCAAATCCACTATATATATGTGTATATATATATATATATATATATATATATATATATGGCATTTATCCATTTATTTATTGCCATCTACAACCATACAACCTTGCCATTTGATCCCATCTTGGAAGCTAAGCAGGGTTAGGCCTGGTTTGTCTTCCAATGGGAGACTGCCTGGGAACACCAGGTGCTGTGAGCTTGGGAGAAGGACCCAACAGTGCACTCCCGATACAACCAGCCATTGAAATACCTATAAATAGTAGAGAAGCACTGACAATAGTGCCTCATAGGGCATAGTATTAAGTAATGCTTCTTCTATTTTACATGGTGTTGTTATTGTTAGGTGCTATCAAGTCAGGTCCAACTCATAGTGACCCTAACTACAACAGAATGAAACACTAATTTGGACTTGACTCAACTGCACCTAACAATGACAACAAATTTATTCATTGATGGACACCTATGTTGACTCTTTGTCTGAACTATTGTGAATGTTGTTGTTGTTAGGTGCCGTCGAGTCGGTGTCCAACTAATAGTAACCCTACGTACAACAGGCGAAACACATTTGTCAGTGCTTCTCTGCTATTCATAGGGTTTTCAGTGGCAGACTGAGTTTTGGGAGTGACTTGCCAGGTCTTTCTCCCAAGCCTACAGCACCTGATGTTCCCAGGTGGTCTCCCATCGAAGTATTAACCAGGGCTGACCCTGCTTAGCTTCCGAGATCTGATGGGATCAGATGCCACAGTGCTACGGCTGTAGGCATTGTGAATAGTTCTGCAATGAACATGCAAATGCAGATGTTTCTTTAACATACTGATTTAAATTGTTTTTACATATACCCAGTAGTGGGAAATGGAATGGGAGAAAATATTTACAAACCACATATCTTAGAAGGAGTTAATATCCAACATACATATATATACTTACACACACACACACACACACACACACGGTGCCAAAAATATATATATGCACACATTTTAAGAGATGTTACCTATTGTTATCTATATTATTTTTCAAAGTTGAATTGAGTTACAGCAGCAATGTGTAGTATGAAGTTCATCCAAAAGGTGGTATTAATCAAATGAATGCTAACATCACCATGTGACAGGCAGGACCATCAAAGAAAATGGCAGAAGCACAGTCGTAGTTCAAAGAGTATAAGACCATTTTGAAGTGGCATTTGAAATTCAAGAACATTGTGGAAGTACAACCACAATGGAAGTGTGAGTATGCAACAAAACCCACCACCCATCTAACAACTGCACACATTCGAGATAAGTTCGGGATGCATGGTATTGTGTGTGATATGTGCACGGGAAGATCCAGAAAGCCTCACACAGCAAAAAGTCTTGCTTCCCCTGCTGTGGTAACCACTTTGAGCACCTCTCATAATTCCAGAAATCAAATGTGACTTATGTTCATCTTTTGTTATCGGTATATATTGAATAGTACAATTTTAATAGTTTATTTCCTTTCTTAAAACATATATACACCCTCTGTACATATAATATCCAGTTAATATCTAGGACTCAATATCTAGAATACACACATATATCCATTTATATATATAAAATCTCCAACAATTCAATAGCAAAAATAATAATAATCAAATTTTAAAAAGGCTTATGTATACATTTGTCTGGGGCTGGGATTTAGCTCAGTTGGTAGAGCCCTCCACTGCAGTCTCTGAGGTCCCGAGTTCAATTCCCAGCAGCACAAAAATGGGAGAAGGGCCTGGCAATCCACTCCCGAGGCAATCCCAAAGCAGTCAGCCACTGAAAACCCTATGAGTGTCGCTATGAGTAGGATACTGACTCGACAGCACCTAACAACAACAACAACATACATTTGTCTAATGAAGACACACAAATGGCCATTAGGTACATGAAGAAATGCTCAACATCACTAATCAACAGAAAAATGCATGTCAAAACCACAATAAACTATTACATCACACCTACTAGGGTGATTATTAGCAAAAAATTAATAAAAACCAATGTTGGCAAAGATATGGAGAAACTTGAATCTCTGTCACTGTTGGTAGAAAAGTAAAGTGGCACACCTGACATGAAAAACCATACAAAGGCTCCTCAAAAAATTAAAAATCAAAGTACCATATGATTCAACAACCCCATTTCTGCATATTTATACCAAAGAATTAAAATCACTGTCTTATAGAGATAGTTGTAGTCCTGTGTTCCTTATACCATTAACCACAATAGTGATGAGGTAGAAACAACTCAAATGTCCATCAACCAATTAATGGATAAAGATATGTGGTCCATACAATGGAATATTATTTGTCCTTAAAAGGGAAATCCCATCATATGCCATAGTTTGGATGAACTTTGCTAAATCAAACAGGTCAGTAATAGAAAGACACATACTACCTGATTCCAGCAATATGAGGTATCTAATGTATTCAAACTCATTGAAACAGAAAATAGAATGGTGGTGTCCAGAAACTAGAGGGAAGAGAAGTGGAGTTGTCCAAGGGATATAGAGATTTAGTTTGGCAAAATGAAAATTTTCTAGATATCTGTAATATGACAATGCACATTATTTAACACTACTATATACTATGTTGTTGTTAGGTGCCATCGAGTCGGGTATCCGACTTACAGCAACCCTCTGTACAATAGGGGAAACACTATTGTCAGTGCTTCTCTGCTGTTCATAGGGTTTTCAGTGGCAGATTGATTTTTGGGAGGGGGTTGCCAGGTCCTTCTCCCAAGCCTACAGCTTCTGGTGTTCCCTGGCGGTCTCCCATCCAGGTACTAACCAGGCCCGACCCTGCTTAGCTTCCGAGATCTGACAGGATCGGATACCACAGGGCTACGGCTGCAGGCTCTATATACTGTACGGCTAGGGTTTAATTCAGTTGGTAGAGTGCTGCTGTACACTCTCTGGAGACCTGGATTCAATCCCCAGCACCACAGAAATGAGAGGAGGATGTGGCCATTCCCAAAGAAATCCCAAAATAATCAACCATTGAAAACTCTTGCTATGGGTAGGACCCTACTCAATGGCACCTAACAACAACAATATACTATACACATAAACATGGTTAAGATGCAAATTTTACAAGTTTTTAGTCATAATAGAAATGAAATAGCTTTTGGGTTATCTATAAAATTTACTTTTTTCTTTCTTTTTTCTTATTGATTATTTTTATCACTGTTAATTTTTATTTCTACTTTATCAAGATTTGTCTTGAATTCTGCATTTATTTCTATTTTTCTTGAACAATATTGCAATCAGTTATGACTAGAAGTTTTACTGAATATAGCTTGGGCCATACACCATAAGAGTTAATTATACTTTTTGGTACATGTTTTGGAATTACATATAATACCTACTGTATATCACTTCCCTCTAAGAGTTTTAAAAGAGAACATCTTTAAAATTTTTCAGTAATTGTCATTTTTTGTTTTGATTTTTAAAAATTAATTTCTAGTTGTATTAAATTGTAATCTGTACCTACAATATGCATAAATTCTCCCTGTGGAATATTTATTTTCAGCACTATTTGAGAGTTAAACCCAGGGCCTGGCATTCTACCACTGGGCTGCACCCACCCCCCACTTGTTTTATTTTTTTATTTTGAGATAGTGTCTCACCAAGTTATGTAGGATGCCTCTGGCCTCAATCTCACAATCCTCCTGCCTCAGCCTCCCAAGTAATTGGGATTATAGGTATGTGCCACTGTGCCCAATTGTAATTTATTAATGTTATTAGTGAAAATGAGGTCATATTGGATTAAGGTGGGCCCTGAGTCCAGTGACTAATGCCCTTATAAAAAAAGCTGTGTGAAGACACAATGATGAACAAATGATGTATGTGCTAATGAAGGCAGAGATTATAGTGACATGTTTACAAGCCAAAGAATGTCAAAGATTCCCAGCAATCACCAAAAGCTAGGAAACATACATGGAATTGATTCTTTCTCAGAGCCTCCTGAAGGAATCAATCCTGCCACCTTGAGTTTGGACTTTGGTTTCATGAACTATGAGAGAAAACATTTCTATTATTTTAAGTCACCAATATTGTAATAATTTGTTAGGCTATCCCTAGAAAACCAATACAATGCATAATCCTACTGCAATAATGACAGGTGTCTCTTTCATACTAATCTTTATAGTTATTCTATCTTTTTTACGTCATGATGTTTTTTTCAGAACATTGCAGTATTGTATAAAACAGTGACAATGATAGTGGCAGTATTTGTTATCTTGAAGAGGACATGACTAGTTTTTCCACTGAGTATATGCACTAATAAAATTAGCGCACTACCTCTCAAAATTAAAAAAATTTCTATATTTTCCTTATAGCTTAAAGGTATAAAAGGTAGAGTTTATCAAATGTGCTTTTGTTACAAATAAGATTATTATGATTTTTTTACCTTTACTCCATTAACAGGCATTACTAGACAAATTTAATTCTTAGAATTTATAATACTAAAATAAACTTGCATTCCTAGATAAACATTTTTCTTGATATGTTCATTATTTTTGACACTTTTAAATTCAATTGACTGGTATTTTATTCAGGACTTTTACATTTGTGTAACTAACATGGGCATCTTTTCTTGTGCTGTTTACCTAGTTTAAAATCAAGCTTAAATTAACTACATAAAATAAATTGACAGATTTTGTTAATTTTTTATTTTCTTGAAGAACTTTTATATTTGGAGTAATACCTTCTTGGAACTTTGCTAGAATTTTAGCCCAGGAGTTTCAGAAAGGGAAGACTTCCAATATTACCTCAATTTATTTGCATGTTTATCTACCTAGTCAACTATTCCATTTTCTTCAATTTTGTGAACTTTTACTTTTTCATCCATGTATGAAAGCCTTTACATATTTCACATTGGATGTTAAAATGATTAAAATATAGTCTGCTTAATATTGTGTTTAATCTTTATTGTGATTTTTTTTCTCTTTTTCCTTCTTTATTTTTCCTCTTTGCATGTAATTTTATTCTTTCTTTTCTTCTATGTTATTCTTGCCAGTTATCACCATACCTCATTAATCATTTCAAATACCTGCTTTAGGTTTAGTTAATCTTTTCTATCATTTTTTGCTGGTGTTATTTATGTACTGTATTTCATGGGTCTCTGCCCTTTATTTTCTCTTGCTTGCTTATTTGGGTTTGCTCGATGCTCTGACTCCCTAAATTGAACAGTTTGCTGACTTGTTTTTAATCTTTCTCATTTTCTGATTAAATTTTTAAAGCTGTAAATCACCACCCCTTGCCTAGTATTGCTGTAGCAATCTCTTACAGGGAAAAAAATCTCATATTTTCATGTAGCTCTTGCCTCTAGGCAGAGAATGAGCCAGTTGATGTCTGAGATTATTCAAGCTGTCTCCCCAAACTCATCGTAAACAATCAAATATCATTAATGCATGGTAAGGCAAAAGATGAAGTGAAGAATGGGAAAGTAAGAAATGATTCATTTCACCCCTGCATGTTGATAGATATAGGAAGAAGAGCCAGAGGTGAGATAGATACTGTCTTTTAGATACTAGGATTTTGTTCAAAAAGGCTGATACTCTTTAGCGATAGCTCCTCTTGTCACTTTAGATTCAATGAAAATATTTCACTGGTCTACCTCCTTTCTTCTTCTCTCATTCTTTGATTACAAAGCATCTTTTGAGTACCAATCAAATTCATCAAGCCCTTACTATATGCCAGACACTACATGAATCACTAGGAAAATAATGTGGAAAACAAGCAGAATTCTTGCCTTCAAAGTATTAAATTTGTACATTTTCATCAAGAACATCTGATTTCCTTGTTTAAACATCTTGTTTCTAAGAAAACATTTGAATTCTTATTAGTTTTCCTGCACTCAAAAAATGAGACTCTCTATATATTTTATAAGCACCATAGTGTTCCATACCTTTCTTGAGTGGGATTCAATCCTTATAATCTAAGTGAATGGTTAGGTATTTGAGTCAAGTAGGAGGTGGGAAATATAGAAAATATATATATATATATAAGGAAGAATAATTTGGGGAAAGAAAACTAGTTGAACTTTTTACATGAGTATGGATTTTCTTTATGAAATCCAAGTGGACATGTACCATTATAAATCATTGTTTATGTTGTTTTAGAACTTAAGAGAGATATTTAGCCTGGAAATGCAATTTGGAAGTCACATTGCAATAGATGGCCATTAAAGGCATAGAAATGGATGCTATTACCCAGGAAAAGCATACAGATGAGAAGAGCCTACGGCCAGCACCAACTGCCTTCCCCTACACTAATGGTTCCAGTTCTCCCTTTTATAATTCTACAATATTTACTCTGCATAAAATTTTTCCATGCTCTCCTCCAGCTTAGGTTGAATAAACTTAATGTATTGAAACATCACCAATGATCTATTTGTCTCCATTTCTGTTGCCTATACTATTGAACCTCTTTCACGTATTCACACTAATATTCCTTCCTGTATTTTCCCAAAACTACAATACATTGGTTGGTGTTTATTTGCTTTAGGATGAACACTTATTAAGGGCCCACAGTGGGCCCTTAGTATGAAAGACACACCAATAGTTTATCACTATTGTGGGTATCAAAAATATAGCAGCAAAGGAAAATCATTTTCCTAGCAGAATTTACATGCTCCTAACTTTCTGTTCTCTCCTCTGTGGAGTCTCTGAATCATTTTTCATCTAAACATAGGTATAGCTACGTAGATTTTTTTCTCTAACAATTTCTATTGCCAAACAATTATCTCCACATATTCTGAACTCTGATCTTTGCCTTTGCTGTTGTTCTTAAGTGTTGTCAAATAAAACATTACCCAACACTGTTTCATGCACACAATCTTTTTATGTTTGAGCCCGTTGTTGTAACTACTGTGCTTCTTCTCATTTTGAGTCATGCCACATTAGCAAGTAGAGGTCCCAGTCACTTTACTCCATTCTCATCATTAAGATCAACTCTACTTTGAGGAGGCAGCTCTTATCCAGTCATTTCTTTAATGCCTTCCAATGGGGGAGGGGGCCTCATTTTCTGGCACTGTGTTTAACAGTGCTTCTCTGCTATTCATAGGGTTTTCAATGGCTACTTGTTTGGGGAGTGAGCTGCCAGGTCCTTCTCCTAGTCTGTCTTAGTCTGAAAGCTCAGCTAAAACCTGTCCACCATAGGTGGCTCTGCTGGTATCTTTCAGCATTGCAGCAGAGAGAGAGAGAAGGAGAAGAGAGAGAGAAAGAGAGATTTTATGATGGGGGTTGGCATGGCTCATGTAATCAGAGAGGCAGAAAAGTCCCACAATCTGCCATTTGCAAACTGGAGCCCAAAAAAAGGAGTGGTAGAGGTTCAGTCCAAACTCAAAGGCCTAAGAACTGAGGGAGTTGATAGTGTTAAGTTACAGTTCTAGTCCAAAGGCCCAAGAACCAGGAGTCCTAAGATCCAAGGGTAGAAGATGTTGGAGAACTTACATAGAGAGAGAAAATTCACTGTTCCTTTACCTTTTTGCTCTACTCAGACCTGCAATGGATAGGATGATGCCCACCTGAATAATGAGGGTGTATCTTCCTTAAGCTTAGGGAGTCAAATATTAATATCTTCCAGACATACTCTCACACACATATTCAAAAATAATGCTTGATCAGCTATCTGGGTATCCCTTAGCCCAGGCAAGCTGACATAGGAAATTAACATCACATGTCCACCCCTTGTCAACTTGGCATCTTATATAATGACTACCTGATTATAGATTTTTGTTTGGTTTCTTACTTTTAACTATTCCAGTTCTGCCTTCTACAGTATTTGATATTCAATTTCCACTTGGAACTAGCTAATGTGATTTTCATAGTGGCAAGCTTTAAATATTCATGGAGAAAAACAGGAGTCTCAGTATAGATGCATAGTAAAGAAGTATTGGGGAAGTACAAAAGACAAGAGGACTTTAAGGGATTCATCTATTTTATATTGTGGCAAAGCTTAGCTTCCTAGGGAGCTAAGGTTTACAAAGGTAAATGCAAACAACCAGTCTCTTCTCCCCACCCCCTACAAAATAAAATCTTTTTCTTTCTTTGATGTGTAAAAGCTCTGAGGCTTAAAGGATTTTGCCCACAAAATGGATGTGTTTCCCACTGCCTCTCCCAGTAATTGCTTCCTCTAAATATAACAATATGTGAAGAGAAAAATAAATGATCAAGGATTATACATTTAATTTAGAAAAATTAAACTAGCACATATTACATGGGCTGCCTTTCTGAGTGAATATTATCCTAAAAATATTGAAAGACACTAAAGTTTCAAAGGGTACATTTCCCATCAATGCATCTCTGACCCACAGGTCAAGTTTTCAAGCAATATTGTAGGATTTCTATGAGCACAGAAAAGTATAATGGCTGAAAATTAAATATGGAGGAGTTTAAGATCTGGAAGCTTTCATATAGATGAAATTGGACTGTCTTATGCTTAGTATTCCAAACTTTTAAAGCCTTGACTGCGCTATAGCCCTAAACCACTTAAAAATTCCCCAAGGAAAAAAAAAATGTGGAGTGAGCATTCCAACAATTCTGAACTAGAATGAATACATCTCTCTATTTTAATCTGGAAAGTTAATTTGACCAGATTTTTCCTCTTTCTTTACACTCTGAGCCACTCTACAGGACTAGCAACTGACTGTGCCTGATTGAATTTGCAGCAATGTAAATATTCATTGAAAGAAGGCCACCTAGAGAACCATGTATATTCTGGAGAAGAGCGAACTATAGTTACAAGTGTAGGGAAAGTTGTTATTGCTAAAGAACATGAACACTAAAAGAAATAAACATTTTCACAAGATGGGATCACTGGCTTTGAAGACATTGTCTTGGCCTGCAGTCTTCTCCCTACTCTGTTTACAATTCCTTTCTCTGCAGAAACCAAGCCCTCATTCCCTAAATACTGGATTAGAAATATGTCAACCCATTGCCATCTGCTTTTTTATAAGACAAAAGAAATGAAGGAGCAAAGGGTAGGAGAAAGTCTAGTATTTAATAAAACAATTACTATATACTTCATTCTAGAGCATATACATTTTCTTCATATTTTAATATTTCAGAAATTGAGATATGCCATTTCACAATCACTATTGGTCAAGCATTGTGACCACTATTGTTGATATTGTATAGCTTCAAATGAATTATGTTCATTGTCATTACTAGAAGAAATTGTTATTTAAAATTTCTTCCAACACGTAGACTATGATTCCTCATTGAAACAAAGTTATAGACATGGTGTCCTGGTAAACATGTGCAATCCCAGCAACTTGGGATGCTGAGGTAGGAGGATCACAAATTTGAGGCCAGAGTCAACCTGAGCAACTTAGCAAGACCTTGAGAAAAAGAAAAAGAAAAGAGAAACTATGTTATGATATGTCTAGAAAGACATTTTTAAAAGAGTGTGGGAAATGATTAATAGTGATCGCTGGAGAAATAACCATAAATCCAAATTTTCTTGCAAGAGAGCAACCAACCAATTACAAAAGGAAGAGTTCCATGGTAATACTTCTCTAACTTGAATCACCTGAGGATTTTGTTCAACATTCAGATTTTGATTCTGCAAGTCTTGGGTGGGGCCAAAAGTCTTCATTTCAAATGACTTTCTAATGATGTAGGTCATGCTAATGTTGAAAGAATTCTCTCTCCATACCAAGCAATGCAGCTGAAAATGGGATAAATTGCCAATTGCTTCCAAAGAAATGGGAAAAAATTTTAAAGCACTGAGAATCTGATGTGATCAATTCATATATTGCAGAGGTTCACCATTAGCCAGAAATTCTCTGCCAACTTTGAAGAGAAGCTCTGACCTTTCAGCTACCTGTGACTTAATGGAGGAAAGAGAATGTAAGTATGAATAGTCAGATAGGAATGGACCAACACCCAAACTTATACAGTGGTTATGAATAGAGCACTTTTTAAATAAACACAGCTTTGTTGATGCTTTGAATAGCACTGATGGTGACATTGTGAAGAAAATACACCTGTCAATAACTCTAAATTTTAAAAAATTATTCCAAAGAATAGAATTCTGCATATGCAGACATTTTTTAAAGAATTTTAATCAATTTATGTTTCTTGTTATTTCCTTTTCATGTAGATAGGAGTGATATATGATTTTTAAAACTATGTGTTAAGAGTCTGAAAGTGTTCTTTCTATAGATGGAAAGTAGTCTAAGTGCCAAGGCACTGCATCATAACTGGCAGAGATTCTTTTTATTTTTGTTTTTTCCTTAGTATTTCAGTACATTTTTTCTCACAAATAATGGTTTCCTAGATTTGATCAGGGGCTGTGGTTTAGCTCATTTGGTAGAGTGTTGCTCCACACTCCCTGAAGCCGTAGGTTCAATCCCCAGCACTGCAAAAAGAAGAGAAGGGAATGAAAATCCACTCCTGAAGCAATCCCCAAACAATTAGCCATTGAAAACCTTGTGAGGGTCACTATGAGTTGGACCCCACTCAAAGGCACCTAAAAACAACAACAACAAACCTGATCAGGTATAGCAGAATTTTACCTCCACTCCTACCAGCAATCATGCACAGCCTTTATACTTTGAAAAACAATGAAAGCATGGAAAGTCAACATGCAATAACTTAGAATGGTTTTCTGTAAAAATATAAATTATCCACTCCCAAAACAACTATAAATTATAAATTGTTACCTGGGGAATATGGTAATGTTCAGACTGTAGTCACTGAGCTTAGGAAATGGCCTCAACAGATAAGGACAATTAAACATAATCAAATAAATTATATTGTCTCCATTGTGAAGAATATAGTAACACCAAGGGAATGAACAAGAGCAAAGACAGGAAGGGGTCTTTAAAGAGAAAGCATCCAGGATGATCCTGGGGAAGTATTGATCCCAGAATGAAATATCCAAGCCCTCCTACAAAATACTTCCCAAATAAAGATAGATGTAATAGACATGTGATCATCCAACTAATTCCTCATGCCAACACAAACATTGTATTGTATTTGAAAGCCCAATATTTAAAATGGTGAATTAATAAGTTAAAACTCTTTACAACACACCAGTCTCTCAGGGCTTTGGTTTGGTAAGAATGCCCTGAAGATTTTACCTCAAGGCAAAGGAAAATTTTCTGGGCCTGCAGAGCTGAGAACCAGACCCAGCAATGTGATGACCTTATCAAATAATGATTCTGACCTTGTCTAAACTACCAGCTGGCTTCTCAAGTATGTATTTCCTTAACTGCATCCATTACTACAACTCACATGACAAAATAAGTAACAGATTAGATTTTCTACATCACTTTTTAACTCCTGATATATTCCGTTAGGGGCTGGGATTTAGCTCAGTTGGTAGAGCACTGCGCTGCAGTCTCTGAGGTCCCGAGTTCAATTCCCAGCACCACAAAAATGGGAGAAGGACCTGGCAATCCACTCCCAAGGCAATCCCGAAACAGCCAGCCATTGAAAACCCTATGAGGGTGGCTATGAGTTGGATACCGACTCGACGGCACCTAACAACAACATATTCCGTTAGGGTATTGCTTCTTAATCAAAAGCTAGTTTGTTTCCCTGCATTTCATGTTTATTAACCTAAATATTATCATGTCATTGGCAGATGATAAATGATTCATAATTCCCATTTGAGCCTCTTTAAGGAAAACTATAGCATAAGTTTTACCATGCAATGTTATCTAAACCAAATCTTCTATGTGGACTTAAAAGAGACATAGCAAGACTTTATCTAATAATGTAGCAGACCAGATGGGAAAAAGAGGAATAAATACAAATGGTAAATACACCAAAACTGGCTTTCAAAAGAGAAAAATAACTATTTAGGCAATCTTAGATATTTAACATCAATGACTTCAAAGTGAAACTTTCTTATATACAAATGAGTTGTGGTAATTGCCAAAATCAGTGGTTCTCAAACTTTAACATGCATCAGAATTAGGGAGATGGCTTATTAAAACACAGTTTATTGGGCTCCATTCCAAAGTTTCAATTTTATGGAGGCCTGGAGTGGGGCCAGATAATTTGCCTTTCTACCAAGCATCCATATGCTGCTGATGCTGCTGGTTGGAGGCCCATACCTGGAGAACCACTGTTTTTATTCAAATGAGGTTTAAATTGATATAAAAATAAAAATTCTTAAGACAGTGTCTGTTAATCCTGACTGCACATAGGTGTCACCTGGATGAACCTCATGCCAATTAAATGAGAATTTCTATGGGGTGGGGCCCATTTACCATGCTTTTTAAATTTTATTGATAAAAACTCAGTAGGGGCTACAGATTTAGCTTAGCAGTAGAGCACTTGCCTAGCATGTGCAAGGCCCTGGGATCAATCCCTAGCACCTAAATAATTGAATAAATAAGTAAATAGCCAATTTGTGGAGTTTGGGTAAAAGTGATAGTCCCAGCTCAACATTTGCATGTAGTCCATCACTGAATGCTGCATTGACAAATGATTTTGAGACTCATTAGTTCCTACTGTGACTTTATCAATCTCACTCATTATAACACTGTGGCTGGCAGCGTAGATTCTAGAGCCACACTTCAGATCCCAATTCAATCTCTCTGTACCTCACCTGTGTCTCACATGCGTCTCATCTGTAAAATAGGAATAATAGTAGCACCTACCTGCTGAAGTAGGTAGGCATATGGGAAATGACAAGTAAATATTTGCTATTATTATCATCTCTACTGTATAACTTGGGAGAAGGACCCAGCAACCCACTCCACAAAACAATCAGTCATTGAAAATCCTATGAATAGCAGGGTCGCAATAAATTGGACACCAACTGGACAACACCTAACAGCAACAACTACTGTATAACACCTAAGAGGCCAGGACCTCAGCCCCTCTTAAAGTGCCTCCCATTGATCTCTGATTGCTCCAAAATGGCACATCACATACAACACTGTCTGCAAAAGTAACTTATCCTACTTTCTCCTGCCCTGCATCCCTCTTGTCCATGTGCACTACCCACAAAAAGTGCTTGTAGAAGCTCCATTTTTACCACTGCAGTTCATGACAACTGTTGTCCATGCCTTAGATATGGATGAAGTTTGGATTTTCAGGGTGAGAGAATTCACATGGGAAGTTGTACCAACTTTTTTCCCTGTGTTCTGGCATAACCTTGTTTGTGCTAGAGGATGACACAGTCTCCAGAACAGAGCACATTGCATTCAATAGGTGAATGGTTGTAAAAGCCAATTATGAAGGGGGCAATGTACGGATTCAGTTTGACCTGACTGCAACCATCTTGAGTCATAAACATCATGATTGCCCCAAAGTAACCTTAGTTGGTTTTCTTGCACAGTTTCCCAGCAAATTGCAAATCGACAAAACTATGAGAGAGCTACATGGAGATTTACAATCAGACCCTAGCACCAGGAATGTGCCTGACTCTTTGATAATAGGTTAAGATTAAATCAGGTACACGCTGGTTTGGATAAAGTCACATTTGTCTTGACAAATATATGTGCCTGTACGTAGGACCTACATTGTACACATCCACTTGAGTCTTGGTGCCATGCTTCTGTCAGTAAGCTTCTCAATAAATTGTACTCTGTGCATTCCTAGAGGTATCTGCCTCTTTTCTTTAGTTGAGAGCATCTTGGTATGACCAGTTCTCATACACATGGACTGAAAACCTATTATTTACAATTATCATAAAAATTTATCTTTTCAAAACTGTACATTGATAACATAAACATATCATTTAACTTAGTATGAAGAGATTTAATTGGGGAGGAAGTATCCAAGAGGCATACATACTAGGTTTCATCTAGAAAAAGAAACCACAGTGCATAAAATTTGTGAGATGCTGAAATCCACATAGTTATTTCATGCTGGAACTGGCTTTTTAATCTTCATTCTATAATTTGAAATATTTTACTTTCCCCACTAGGTCAAGTTGCTTCTTTCTAATGATGTATAAGGTTGGCTTTACTTCAAATAATAGATATACTAAATATCAAAATGCTTAGAAGATAAAGTGAGCTCATCATTAGACTTCCATAATAAAGCACTCAAGTTTTCTTTCCACTCTGCCTATTGACAAAGGAATAGACTAGTTGACAGTCATAAACACTTGAGGTACAATTAGTTTGTGAAGTCAAAAATGGATATAACAGAAACTTTAAAAAACTGGAATTTAAAAACTGATAGTAATCTACAGAGAGAGTGAGGATTTAGAAAATATTAGTTAAATGTAGTCATTTAGCTTAGATAATATGTTGTTTGTTGTTAGGTGCTGTCAAGTGGAGTCCAACTTTTCAGGACCCTATAAACAACAGAACAAAATACTACCTAACTCTGTGCCATGCCCGGCACTATGTCAGTGCTTCTCTGCTATTCATAGGGTTTTCAATGGCTGATTGCTTCAGGTGAGGATTGCTGGGTCCTTCTCACAAGCCTATAGCACCCGGTATTCCCAGGTGTTCTCTCATCCAAGGACTAACCCTGGTTAGCTTCCAAGATCTGACAAGATCAGATGCTGAGGTGATATGGCTGTAGAAATAGATAACATGCAGCCCCAAAGACAATTCATTTGTCTGGGCATGGTGGCACACACCTGTAATCCCAGGAATTCAGGAGGTGGAGACAGGAAGGTCATGAGTTCAAGGCCAGAGCCAGCATGTGAAATTTAGTGAAACTCTGTCTCAAAATAAAAAATAAAAATTAGGTCCTCGGGGTGCACCTCAGTGGTGGCGTATTTGCCCAACCCATGCAGGGCCCTGGATTCAAACCCTCAGTAGCACAAAAGAAAAAAGAAAAGAAAAGAAGATTCATTTAATAATTCATTTTATAGATTACTAGCATCCATCAAATTTCTCTGCACTTGTCCACCTGTGTAGATTCAGTCTTCAAACCCTAATAAAATTGTTAATTGTTTCAAAATTATATACGCTTTCAATAGAGGCTATTTTTACTGAATATTCAAATTAAAATATGCTTCAGGTTAAAGTGAATCTGCAAATCATAGGTATAATTAACTAACTAGGATTTTTAATAGGATTTTTACCCTATTTTCATTAATTCATTTATTTATTTAAGAGGACATATTGTATGGCTACATATAAAAAAGCACTGCAAGGGCTCAAACTGGCTGAGTCACAGTCCCTGCATCTTAGATGCTTACTCTGTCTGTGTGGATGACTGTATCCTATACTAAAGCCAAGAGTTCCTGAAGAATGAGATGTCTCATCTAGGTCTCTGCAGCTCATCAGCTCAGTTATCAAAAGGAGCATAGATTCTACATCAGAGTTCCAGCTTTGCTGTTTATTACTCATGTGGCTTTAGGAAAATTATGCAACCTTTTAAGTTTCAATTTTTGTATCTGAATACTGAGAGTAATAATTAAAAACCTGTCTGAAAAAGTATTATGAATATTAAGTGAAATAACACCTAACTGGCCTTCAATGTTTCTGATTATGTTTGTTGAATCATTTCCTTTGTGATTAAATAAATAAATCCATGAATCAACAAATGAATGAATACATGAACAACATGTGACAATATGCAATAAATGACAGATGAGTAACAGAAGCTTATTTTGGAATAGTATTTTGTACTATGTGGGATAAGCTGTGGGCGTCAAAAAGACAACTTACAAAGAGCCTACATGACACTACTTGAGAAGCTAGGTGAAACTTTTTAGAAATATTGATTTGACAATAAAATAATTGGTATCATCCTTAGAAAGAAAGACTGGACCTTTTTTAAACTGCCAAGGTCATGAAAGACAGCAAAAGACAGAAAGGATCCAGTCCAGACTGAAAAATCATGGCAATTAAATTAAACACATGATGTTGTATTGGATCTTGAGCCAGAAAATAAAAGACATTTTTAAGACAGTTAGTAAAATGTTTTTTTAAAAAGAGTCTATGGATTGAATTGGTAGTATTATGTCAGTTGATTTACTGATTTGTACATTTGAACTATGGTCCTATGGAACAGTGTTCTTATTTTGAGAAACATGCATGAGAATGCTTAAGAGTGATGGGGCATAATCTTTGCATCTTGCTCTCAAATCATTCAGGAAAAGTCTAATGATTTTTAGTATACACACAAACACACACACACACATACTGATATGTAGAGAGAAAGAGCACAAATATAAAAAGTAAAATATTATCCAACTAGAGAATCGTTATGAAGCATATATTGATTGTAGTGTTTTGTAACTTTTCTGTAAATTTCAAGTTATTTCAAAATATATTATTTTAAAAATTTCTAACAAGTACATTGGGAGATTTAACATGAAAGATATTTATAAGCTAACTTTAGAACTTGTACTCAATTAAATGAGTGATTTCCTTGAAATTAACAGAAAAGTATGGGCAACATTGCTCAAACAGCTCTCAGGGGTGAGGCTCCATCATTCCCACACATACATTACCCATGTGGACTTCAAATGCATTGCTTATGTCTTCCTCTAGCCAAGCTAGATGTTACTACAACAGTAAAGTCATCTCCAACTACTTAGACATGGTGATGAAAATGAGAATGAAGAAGGAATAAGAAGCAGACCTTTGTAAAGGACAAATGAAAAACATAAGTAATTATTTCATGTAATAAACATAAGGGAAGAAATGATATAACTGATAACACCATAAATAAAATAGGGAGTCAGAAGAACCTGCTGTATTGGTGGTAAAGATAATGGATTTATTTTTAAGTAAGTTGATTATAAAGTGATTAAAAGACATTCCAAATTAAACATTCAGCAGACTGTAGGAACCATAAGGTTGAAAGCCAACAATGAAGTAGATTCTGGTTTCTACACAAAGATCTAACAGTCATCCTTAGAAAAATTCCAAATTGCTCTATATTACATCCATCCCTAAGTTCTAAGAAACCTAATCTAATAAAGTTTTTACTTCTGGTAAAGTTGAGTGCTGAAAAGTAATGTCTTCACCCTAGACTAAGGACTAACAAACGTGCTTTGTAAGTATTGGCTTTTATCATTGAGATAACTAACAGTAATTATCCATAAACTAACAATCATTTTCATTGTTATTGTTTGGCTGCATATATATTTTGTCGGAATAAAGAATATTCAAGTTTAGCTCAGAAATTCCTAAAACATTAGACTCAGATTATTGATAAATTTGGAATACAAAAAACAGAAACACAATTAAAAGCAGTTTAGCTAGGAAGCTAATTGTAGATAGACAATCTTCTTTGGGAATTGCACTATTAATCTCCTTACATAACAGTAGATCACGGTGTTCAATTAACTGGAATGCTTTCAGTTAGCTCAGTAGATGATAAAAAATAAAAAATAAGCAATAATAGTCCATAACTGGAACCAAATGCCAAAGCAGTCCAATCAACTTTGTCAAAGAATGAGAAAACTGCAGATACTCCATCCATATTCACAGAACAAATCCATCACAACCTGATTACTGTTTATAAAATACTAACATAAGGATTTTTTTCAAAACATTTATTCTATTAGTCACAGTCTAAACCAATATAGCATTCATTAGTCACAGATGCCACTAGTTATTAACAATTTCCTGAAGGCATTTTTACCCTTAATATCTGTTACATTTGCTGGTTATGCATTTTAATTATAAATTGAGAGCAATGCAAATATTATAATCAAAGAAATGGAGACCATTTCTATTTACTGAAATGCTATATTTAAAAACACTTTAATTTCAGAAGTTCTTCATGTTGGCTGAGTTGGTTTACATCTAGTCACATTTCACCTGCAGGTGACTGAAGAAAAAAATCAAAATATTCTAAACTTGTCATCACACAAAATCACTCTGGCAAATATTTCTAAATAGTGTTATACATATTTTATGATTGAAAACTTTCTCTGAGAGTCAACTGCTATAAATCTACTTTGTAAGATCATTAAATATTTGATGTCATCAGCTCAAGAAAAATAAGTATGTTCAGAAGTTTTCTTTGAATATTTATGTTGTAATCTAAAGTTAGCATTTTGTTAACCCTGTAAAAACAAAAAGAGCATAAAATCAGTGTCTTTGGTCTCTTTTGAAAATGATATAGCCAATATCTTACATGCAATATAAAGAAAATTATATATATATTTCAATTTTATTGTTACTGTTCAACAGTAGGTTGACAAATATATGTTATGGGTCTGCTGAGAAGATTGTAATAGCCACACAAACTGCTACTTACCTTCATTAAGTGGACATTGTTTCTGATTTCTATAATATCTCACCCTCCCACACCTGCTTGGAGAATTCCTCATCCTTCAAAACCTATAAAGAGCTTAGCTCCTCAGCAGAGCTCTCTTCTCCATTTCACAGACCACTCATCCAAAGGTAGATTGGGTCACTTGCTCATCTGTGCTAGTACAACCCTGTTCATTTGTAGAAGTTGTGAGTGTTTCTCTTTCTCCTTCCACCCCCCCCCCCCATCTCTTCTCTCTTTCTGTTCTCTCCAGTGTGACGAAGATAGGCTCCATGTTTGGTCATCCCGATACGCTCCACAGCAGCTAGCTGAGCACTTGAAATACAGTAAAAACTCAAATGTTTACTGCTTACTAAAATTATACACTTCAATAAATAGAGTATCTTAAATTTTAGTGATTCCAAAAACACATTTTATTTCATTAAATTAACTGATAAAATTTTTGTTAAGCACTTAATTTATACCAGATAATATTTCTGTGTCATCATACTCATAACTTGTATAATTGTCCTCAAATCCTTAAGAGTTTATAGTCTAGTGTCCATTTTACAGATGAGACTGGAAACCTGGTTCACTGGTAACCTGACAAGACTAAGTGTTTTCTCCTCTAAAATCTTGAAACTGAAATAAATACTCATAACAATCATTTACTTTCCTGCCTTATTAAGAATAATGCATTCAGTGTAATGAAGTTTTCAGGACACCACCAGTTTTCAGATTTATTATTAGTTTATTATCTTCTCCTAAAAATAGACACCTGTCCCAGTCTGAGGGGATGAAAGTAGTTCTGTTTGTTTCCTTTCACGTTATCGCCTGAGGTTATCTACTACAAACCAGTTATTCCATGTATACTCAGTGATTACACTCTTCTTACTGAAATAATACTTAGACTATATTTAATTCAAAAAGAACTCAGAGAATTGCTTAAATATTCCTTTCGAGTAGACATAGGACAAGACATAACTTTAATTGGTTTTGTAACCTTAGTTTGTTTCTAAGAGTCTGCCAGAAAAAAAAAGAAAGAAAGAAACAGAAAATCCAAACTTCCCTCTCCACCAAAGCAGAGGAGACTGTGACTGGAGAAGTACTGAAGGTAAAGTCTTCCTCACCCAAAATCACCCCCTAGTGAGAACATCTGAAGTCCCATCACTAAAGAAAGATAGCACTTCTCAAACCCGACCTCTATTAAGTAAAAACTCTATTTATGGATCCTCCAGCATTGGTTTGGATAATTTCATAGGAATGACATTTAAGTATATTAAAATCTGAAACATTTATACTAATGCCATTTGTTTATAATTTTATAGAACTATAAAGCTAATATCCACTTATAAAGTCAACATAAAACTTAAAATTCAATACAATTAAAACAATGTAAATATGATCACCAGTGCTCTTCTGAAACTAAATTACTAGCCACAATAAAAATATGGTATTCTTCACTACCATCTGGTTTGTATTTTAAATATTATATTACTGTGTGTCATTTATATACATCTATGGTATCTAAGACACCATTTGTTATGAAATAAACCATTATTTTATGCAAGCCTCTCTTAGCTTACTCTATACCCAGCCAAAGAAAATGTCTTGCCTGCAATGATTACTAACAAAAACAGAATTGGGCCATAACATCTGTGTTCCTTCAAAGAAGTTTTCTCTCCTTACATTCTTCATTTGCCACAGAGAACTTCTTCATTCTTAACCCATAGTTGAGAGATGGTCTATACTACTGGTCCCCATTGTTTTTGACATTAGGGACGGATTTCATGGAAGACAACTTTTTACCTGACAGGGAGGGAGATGTTCAAGATGATCCAAGCACATTATATTTATTGTGCAAATGCAGATGAAGCTTCGCTTGCTTGCCCACTACTCACACGGTATGGCTCCACAGCCTGGAGCTTGGGAACCCCTGGTCTATACCATTATCCTCTAATCATTTACTCAACAAACATTCCAAGAGTATCTAGTATATGCTGAGCTGGGCACAAGGGATCTGAAGGTGGCCAAAACATAGCCCTTGTCTGAAGAAACATACATTCTGATAGGAAAAACAGATCTAAACGTGGTTGTACAATGAGAAATGATAAAGCAGAGATCTCCATATAGCACAAGGCACAAGAGGGACAATTAAAGAGATTGTATATGTACTTGTCAATGGTAGAGGAGAAAAGAGAAGTGGAAGCTGGAGTTGGATAGAGGAGAGGTACAGAAATGGAAGCAGAGGAATAGTATATATGAGTAGAGACATGATTAGAAGTAATCAAAAGCAGAGTGGTTCAAAACAACTTATTATGACAGGTACTAAAAGTGAGAAGCAGGGACTACAGACAAAACCAGTTGGACAAGCACCAACAGCAGAGGGCCCAGAATGTCTTAACAGGGAATTTAGACATTATGCTGTAGGGAATGAGTGGCTGAGGAGTTTGAGTTAGACACATGGACAGATTTGTATTGAAGAACAATTGCTTTTCCTCACATTGCCATATACTACACCAATGAAGCAACCTGATACAAAAAATTTAGCACTGATTGGTGAAAGTCCCCCATTAAGCCATGTCACCCAGAAGAAGCAACACTCTTCTTCTCTTGTCTTCTTCTTGCTGGTTGAGGAGCTCCTCTGCAGAGCAACACAAAATCACAAAACTTAAAGTTAGAAGGAAACTTAAAATATTATTTTGTCATTTCCAAGTTAGGGCAAGAGACTTACCTTAGTTGACATACCTACCAAACTAAGAAAGAATAACCAGATTTCCTCCCCTTCATTTCAGAATTCTTTCCAATTGTCTATTTTCTGATCTTTGAAATAGGTTTCCTAGATAAAAGTACCCATCTGTAATTTTAATGTCAATATTAATGTAATGTTAATAACATATAATTCTACTGACAAAAATCAAGTTGTTGGAAGTATTTTAAGACATTTCAAAGATGCTTTAAAATATCCTTATCACCTTCATTCTGGCCTGTGATAATTCTAAGGGTAAAATTGTCAAAAACAGACCCCAGAATCATAGATCTTGCCTCCCACCAAACTTCATTAATGATTCTATGGCTACATGCCACCATCAAGCATGGACTAAACCTATTAAAAAAAAATAAAATAAAACACCCAAAACTATTAGAACACAGCATCCAATACTATCCATTTTCTCCTGCTATTGGGCAATTTGGTTTTGAATTTACCAATTTTTGAGCACTGTAGGCAAAAACATTTCTCATAAAAGAAAAGCAGTTTGGTTTGGGGGCATCTCAATTTCATTCCCCTTACAAAGGTAATACTATATCCTTCAGCCAGCCATGCCACATAAATCCACCAATGTGGGTTTATTTACAATAAACAGAGCAGGCAGACCAGGAATGTCCTACTAAATACATTTTATAGATAGGGATTCCCTGATATATTTCCAGTGGTAAATACAATGAGCAGATTTATAAGGGGGCCCAGTGAGGTCATTTATTCCACTGAATGTCCCAGGCTGACAGAAAATTAGTCACAGGCCTGCTGTTAACACCATCCCTTCTCATGACTTAACTTTGATGTTTACATCTTAAATTCAAAGCATGATCAACTACAGATTATCTGACAAGATCCAAAAATGACTTCATATATTTGGTATATTATTCAGACTTATTTCTGAAATAATAATAAAATAAAATAAAATTGTGCCTTTTAAAACAAAAGAATACACTGAGCACTGTGGTGCACACTTATAATCCCAGCAATACAAGAAGCTAAGTCAGGAAGATCTCAAATTCAAGGCCAGAAGCAGCCTTTGTAATTTATCAAGATTGTCTCAAAATAAAAAATCAAAAAAGGGCTGAGGGTGCAGCTCGGAGGTTGAGCACTTGCCTAGCATTCATGAAGCCCTAGGCTCAGCCCTCCAGTAATGAATAATTAACAATTAATTAATAAAAAAATAAAGAACACTTAGAAATAAAAAGAAAAGAAAGAAAAAGAAAGAAAAAATAAAGAAAGAGAAAGAAAGAAGGAAAGAAAGAAAGAAAGAAAGAAAGAAAGAAAGAAAGAAAGAAAGAAAGGGAAAGGAAAGGAAAGGAAAGGAAAGGAAGAAAAGGGAGAAAAGAAGAAAAAGGAAAGAAAGGAAGAGAAAAAGGAAGCAGCTTTACTGGGCATGATGGTCCACACCTATAATCCCAATACTCAGGAGCCTGAGATAAGAAGATTGAGAATTTGTTAAGAATTTGAATCCAGCCTGGGCTACAGAGTGAGACCCTATTTAGAAAAAGAAGAAAGGGGGAGGGGGGGAGAGGAAGAGGAGGAGATCCAGTAATACAGAACATCAGTGAAGTCTGGGCTCTTAGTAGAAAAAAAGAGTTCGCTAACAATTCCTGATCTTGTACTTGTACCTCTCAGAGATTTGAGGGCCAAATTTACATACACACAAAGTGTAGACTAAGCACATTTTCCAATGAGGTATAAATCAACCACTAGAACAGAAAATGGAAGTTTAAATATAAACTCACAGTGCAGGACTACAGATGATTGCTTTGGGGAAGTGAACTATTCACTTTATATTAGAACCTTCATGCACATTTTATTATTTAATCAATTGCATTTATTACTTTGTTTCAAATTCAGGAGACAGAGATAGGTAGGTGAGTAACTAGAAAGAAGGAAAACAAATAAACCAATGTTCAATATGATCGCACTGAAACAATTCAAATCAACTATGAAGTTTTGTTTAATCCTTTACTCATAAATTATTCACAAGGGCATTTTGACTCTCAAAAGTTCGTAAACAGACTGCAATTCACCCAAGCAGAAGTAATTTGCAGCTTTTAAGCCAAAGCCCTGACTAGCTAGGGAGTTGCCTGAAGGAATTACCCAGAACAAAATCCTGATTAAACAACTAATTGGCTTGTCTACTGATGAAAAGAAAAACAAAGTACATTTCTCCACCTCAAAACACAGGGTCATAAAAACAGAGGTTTTTTTTCAGGATCACCTCAGAGAAGATGTTTAAATCACTGACAATAAAATTCAACAAGGTGAAGCCTATAGAAGGGAATGAGAATGAACAATGCTCTGATCCAGGCAATCAGTTTCCACCATCCACAACACAGGTATGTCCTTTGTATTTCCAAATCAGTCTTGAATTTCATTTCTTGTTTGGTAATAGAAGTTAACAAATGCTGTGATATATAAGATTACTTAGCAGTTTTACCTGGCACCATCTGGGCTGTGTACAGTTTGGGGCATGCCCTCAGTCATTTATATATTCTGTACATATTTGCTTAAAGACAGAATAATAGCCCCCTAGGAGATTTTATTAGGATTTGGAAAATCCAAGCAAGATTTCTCATTGTTGACTTTCACCTCTATCATCATTCAAAATGAATCATTCCTCCAATATTCAGTTGGCCATATGACTTAGTTTCAACCAACAATGTCCAGCATCCTCGTCTTGACAATCATATTTTAATAAATTCTTGAAAATGATAGTTCCCAAAAGAGAACAATTGTGCCACTTAGCAAACACTTAACATTGTCTGGGGACATTTTTGGTTGTCACAGATTGGGAGTGGGGATGTTACTGGCATCCTGCAGGTAAAGTCCAGAAATGCTGCTAGATACCCTACAATGGGGCATCCTCCAGTACAAAGTTTCCATACTGCCAAGACAAAGGAGACTGTGCTAGACAAATCTTTCAAGTTCTAAGTCTATTCTTCTGGAGGGGGAATAATTATTGCTTTTTTTTTAGCCTTGTTAGAAGAACTAGAGACAGTATATACAAAGCACATTGTAAATACTTTCCAAGTGGAAGTTATTATTATCATTGTTAATAATTTGCATTTTTATGGCAGATTTAAGTCCAATGTGATAACTGTAAGAGTGATATTTACTCATGACTATTTAAGAATTATAGAATAATTTCATAATTATTCTATTACAGAATAATTTTCATGAGTTACTCACTAGAATTACCTAAAAGTGGTACATAAGACTTTTAGACCAATAGTTATTTTCCCATCTGAACAAGCTGAATGGGAGATGTCAAGTGCAAGCAGGGGTCACCTCAAAGGCTAGGGAAGCACAGTCTAATGATTCAGGTTAAATGAGCTTGGAGGATGGACAACATTGCCATTACTTGACATTGGCCCTGAAAAAATCATACATTATTTCTGATTAATGCTGACTGTCCTTGTGTGCTGAAGAGAAGGGAAGAGTTGTACTTAACATAATTTTGCCAGAGTGCCTTGACTTCTTTATAGTTCTTATGTCAAAATAAATAATCACACATTAGAAAGGTGTGTGTGTGTGTGTGTGTGTGTGTGTGTGTGTGTGTGTGTGTGTGTTTAAAACTCATGGAGTGTCATAAATACTGAGCTGGCCATGTCCCTTCTGCTAGTCTTGCTGTGTTTTGCTCTGGGAAATTCACTACATTCATATTCAACCCTTGCCTATCATGATTATTTTCCCACAGAGTGCACAAAAATAACTAACAAATTATTCTCTTGAAAAACATAATAGTGATGAGCATTTACTAAGCCCATTCTAAGAACTGTGGGATGTAATCCCCACAAAAGACATAGGTCCTGTCATAATTTACTCCTTACACACAGCTAACAAATGGCAGAGCCTGGACTGGGCCCTGGTTCTATCTGATATCAGCACCTGACAGTTAAATCACCAGGTTGTCCTGCCTCAGAACAAGGTGCATTGATTGAATCAACTCTTCCAGATATTCTACCTGCAGGATAAAGGGATATTAGAGAGAAGGCAAGAACAGCAGAGACTTCTTAGAGCATGTCTATCCTTCAGAAACAGTAGCTTTGAAGGAATACTGAGACCAGGCCCAGGTAGAGCAGCTCCTAGGTACATCTTGTGCCTAGGACAGCCATCACTTGTGGATGTTAATCATGAAGTCTACTGGCATCATATTATATCTTGACAGGGAGATCTGGGGATGATTTTCACCTGTTCTTTCTAAGAACAAAGAGATATAGGGAGAATACTTTTTCCCTAGTCTTAAGTATCCTAAATTTTACAAATGACAGAAAATTAAAGCCTGAGTTTCTCTCACATAATATAACCTTTAAAGATGGCATTTAAACAGTAAGACTCTGAAATACAACTATGTTATTTGATCCCTATAAGGAACAATTTAGGAATGAAAAAGTCAATTTATATTGTGCTTTAAAAAGTGTCATTTAAAGAATTCATTCACAAACCAAAATATCAGTGGTAGTTCCTACTTATCAATAACCAACAATTCAAGAACTACACACTTAGCCTAATATAAATACACTTCCTCTCTTCCTGCAGAACAGGAAATTGTTCACATGAATCTATATCTCTACCTCACATGAAAACTATAATGGATTTTTATTTTCAGTACTGGGAGTTGAACTCAGGGCCTCACACATGTTGGTCCAGTTCTCTACTACTGACCTGCACCACCACCCCAGTCCCTTTTTTATTTTATTTTATTTTATTTTTTTATTTTGAGACAAGGTCTCACTAAATTGTGCAGGTTGCCTCTGACCTTGAACTCTTTTTTTTTTTTTTTTTTTTTTTTTGCGGTACTGGGGATTGAACCCAGGGCCTTGTGCCTGCATGCTCTGCAAGTGCTGGACCACTGAGCTGCACCTCAGCCCATTTTTTTTACTTTTTGAGACAGGGTCTTGCTAAGTTATGCAGACTGCCTCTGGTCTCAAACTTGCAATCCTCCTGCCTCTGCCTCCTGAGCTGCTGGGATTACAGGCATTGGCCACCACACCCGGCCCTGACCTTGAACTCTTAATCTCCTGCTTCAGCCTCCTGAGTCACTGGAATTACAGATGTGCACCACAGTGCTCAGCTTCATATGATGGAAATTTTTGTGAATAACATCATAACATGATGAAAAACTACTTGATTTAACTCAGAAAGCTTCCTCATTATTTGTATGTTGTCTTATATTAATGCCTTTATAGCTATGTGCAAGGACTGGGATTTAGCTCAGTTGGTAGAGCACTGCGCTGCAGTCTCTGAGGTCCTGGGTTCAATTCCCAGCACTGCAAAAATGGGAGAAGGACCTGGCAATCCACTGCCAAGACAATCCAGAAACACTCAGCCATTGAAAACCCTATGAGGGTCACTATGAGTCAGATACTGACTCGACAGCACCTAACAACAACAACAACAAGCTATGTACACATTAACCAGCTACTCAATTTCAAGACCAGAATGATAAAAATGCCTAACACATACGTTACTGTGAGATTTAAATGAAGTCATCAGATTATTTTTCAGTTCAAAATGCTTCTATGACAGTGTCTACAAATAATGTCAAAAATTTCATATTATAGCACACAAAACTTCCTTATCCTTACCTACTTTCTAGCCTCATCTTCTCATACATTTTCCCAGCTCACTATTTCTGTTGTAGTCTCCCTCCCCTGCATACAATCACACACTAGGCTTTTGCTAAAGCTACATCATCTAACTGGAATTTTTTCTATGTCTTATCCACCTGGAAAACAAAAACCTCATCTTTGTAAAATCAGGAATCTCTTATTTGTAACAGTCTCCTACCTTTCCCTCCTCCTCCAATAGACCACTCCACTTTTATGCCTCATCTCTAGTCCCTACACGTACTGTCTCATCACCTACATTTCCTTGCACTCAGAGTTTTGTGCATTTTTTCCACCTACCAGACTGTACACAGCTCAGGACTCACATTTCTATGTGCTAGCCTGGTATCTTGTTTCCCTCTGTCCCTATAATAACATCCTCAAGCCCACACTGGCCATGTCCAGGGTGACATACATACATTCCAAAGGAAAGCTTAGATGCTCAGACAAATGTTCAGGTAGAGGCAAAATGAAATCATGAATAGAAGAAACAGAGGTATGAATGAAAGGACTAAATTACCTCCTTCTCCCTACCATTTTAAAGTTCTACCACAAAAGACTTTAACTGGGACTAATAGAAGGGTTGTGTGAAGACCAGAATTGGGAGGAACAAGAGTTAGGAAGACACTGACAAAAACCAAGATTTCACAGCCAAAAAATTGTGGGGATCAAAGTTGATGATTCAGTAGTAAGGCTGAGACTGTCCTCTCAAGTATAAGAATCATCATTTTCAATAAATCATAAACAAATGTTCAATTTAATGATTGTATTGATAATTGAGTGACAAGTATTACATTTTACATTCAATTTCATTTTTATGTAAACGCAATCTTTATTTTGTTTCTCAAAGGGAGAAAACAAAAGTGAAAAAGAATTTCTAAAAACCAAGAGGACTCCAGTGACAGTTGAAGAGTCACACACCAAAATACAAGGTGAGAATGTAATCTGTAGGAAAAAAAAAGAAAACTAAAAAAGTAAAATGTGTCTTCCTCTAAAATCTGTTGCCTGACAAAAACATTTGTCCTTGACTAGGCAAATTATCTAGGGTCATGGTGAAACAGTTTAAAGAGCTTAACAATGGCAAAAAAAATTAATTAATTAAAAAAAACTATACAACCTCATTCAATCCATCATTCATCCATTTACCAGATTATTTTTTCAACAACCATGTGCTTGGGCCCCATTCCATGACCTTGAAATATGGGGAAGTGTGGGCTAGGGCTTAGCTCAGTTGGTAGAGTGTGGCTCTGTGCTCTCTGTGGCCCTGGGTTTGATACTCAGCACCACAAGAGTAGGAGATGGATGTGGCAGCCCACTCCCAAAACAATCAGCCATTGAAAACCCTATGGATAGTAGAGAGCACTGATATAGTGTGTGGCATGGCACAGTACCAGTGGGTGTTTCATTCTGATGCACACAGGATCACTATGAGTCAGACCTGACTTGACAACACCTAATAACACCACCACCACAATGTTGGCTAAGTCTGTACTAACATAGAAGTTATATTCTAGAGAAAATGAAACACATGATAAGTAAGCACATTATGAACAATGTGATTTCAGACAATGATAAGAGTTATTAACACAATAAAACAGATGTAGGTTGCACATGTTTAAAGGTTCAGTGCCTTCACCTCTGCTCCTGACCCTCTGAACTCTCTCCCTCAGAAATCTCATCTGTCTAAGGCTACCACATTCCATTCCACATGGATGATTTCAAATCCATACCAGAATGTACATATGCACCTGTATGTTCTCTGGTATCCCAAAGAAACGATGTTTGAAACTGAGTTCTTCAGCTTTCTCTCTAAATAAGCTCCTTCTGATTACTTCTCTTCAGTACTATCATTTTTTTAATCTTCCAAATTTAAACCTCATGTTTTATTCCTCTACCTAGGAGTTCTATTAAAGAAATTATTCACCAAATTTCCCTCCATAACAACACTCAAACTTCTTTGCTTCTGGCATCCTAGGAATGTCCTCCTGGTTCAGGCCTTTATTAGTTAAGTAGTTAAGTAAGACCTATACTACTCCCACTGGGAGAAGAACCCAGAAACCCACTCCCAAAAATCAATCCACCATTGAAAACCCTATGAATAGCAGAGAAGCACTGACAAAGTGTTCTGCCTGTTGTACATAGGATTGCTATGAGTCGGATACCAACTCCATGGCACCTAACAACACCACCACCACTATTCCAACAGTGTCTGAAACAATGGGCTTAAACATAAACAAGATGATGTGCCTGGCACCAAATCAGGAAGTGTTTCTTCTGTACATAGGGTCGCTATGAGTCAGACTCGACTCAACTGTACCTAACAAGAGCAACACTACTCCCAGGCTCTAAGAGGTTGCTTCTGTTTGGGACTGTGTTTCACTCAGCATCTCCCCTTTCTACCTAACCTACATACTATCAGCATATGACTTTCCGTTAACCACCACTTTGATCTCATACCTCACCTTAAGAAACATAAGTGCTTCCCTATTGCTTGCAGGACCAAACCTAAATACCTTTACTTGACTTTTTAGGATCTATTGTAATCTATTCCCAGCATCCCTCTCTAGCTTTTCTCTCCTGCTTCTTTCCAGTATGAATGCTACATTCCAACAAAGAAAACGAAAAAATGATAGAGGAATTACTAGAACACAATATGACATTGCTAAATATGAAAACATAAAATTTTTGCCACAAAACTTGAACGAATGTTTTGCTTTTCATCCATTAGACAAAGTCTGTGTCTAATAATTTTCAATGACTTTCTATTTGTACCAAAACAAATATTTGAACTGAGGCGAGCCAAAACTTCCCATCTCTAAGAAGGAGAAAATAAGAAATAAATGAAAATTGCAAGAAAAAATTATAAATCAGTGAGTCACAGGCTTACAGCATAGCTTAAAAGGTAGAGTGCTTGCCTGGCATGTGCAGTGCTGTGGATTCAATCCCTAGTACCACAAAGACAAAAATAATAATTGATTTTTTTAAATAAAGGAAAAAAATCACAAAATTTTGTAAATAAGTAAATTTCTATCCAGGGCTAGCCCCACAGTCAAATGCACTACTCCTAACAAATGGTCGCATTCTTTTTTATATAGCTGCTTGTATATAAGAAAGAAGGACACACATCAAAAAACTAACCTAATTTGTTGTTTGTTTGTATTTTGAGATAGGGTCTCACTATGTAGCTCAGGCGCCTTGAACTTTTGATCCTCCTGCCTCAGCCTCCCGAGCACTGGGATTACAGCCATGCACCAGTACACCCAGCAAAATAACTGAATTTAACAGGCAGAAATACAATAAACCTAAATAATTGGAATGAAATAAGATGTTCCTAGTTGGGAGGATTATATTAAAAGACATTAACTTTTTCCTGAATTAATTTATATTTTTACTTTTTACAACCTTTTCACTACCTCCTTTCAACAATATAATTTATAGGAAAATACAAGGAGAAACATTCATTTTGGTTTCCTTAAGTTTATTTCCCTTTATTTACTTATTTTGAAGAAGAGCTTTGGATTTTTACTATTCAGATTAGAAGGCAAAGAATACTTACTTGTTTTTATACAAAGGAGGTGTTTTCATCACTGACTTTCTTCTGCATCTTCATCTCAGCCAAGGAAATGGGAAAACAGCATTTCCTAAATCATAGTCAGCACTCATTTACCTGGGGGGAAAAAGGAAATGTTCCACAGTAAATTTTTCTACTTTAATGCAATATAAAACCATTTCCTAGCTGATAACTGAAGAATGGCTATTCCATTGTTAGATATCTGATTTAAAATGTCTATTATTATGTGTCAAAGAAATGAAAAGCATATAATAAATATAAAGCTCCATTTCTGATTTTAAAAATCCACACAGAAAACTTCCACAAATAGTAAGAATGATATACAAAAAGGATATAGTGAGAAAAGGGAGAGGGGGTTGCATTTTTTAATTGATAATTGCAGACTATTATTTAATCTTTTTTTTTTTTTTTCCAGTACTGGGGGTTGAACCCAGGACCTCACACTTACATGCTTTGCAAGTGCTGGACCACTGAACTGCACCCTGAGACCATTTTTTACTTTTTGAGACAGGGTCTTGTTAAGCTACACAGACTGCTTCTGATCTCCTTGCAATCCTCCTGCCTCCACCTCCCAAGCCACTTGGATTATAGGCATGTGATTTAATCATTTTTTTAAGGAAAGGAAGAGTTTTCTGTAGCTCATAAGGCAATCTTCATTTCATAAACTGAAATGTCATTAGCAAATGGAGGTGTTAAGGAAGAAATAAATACTCTATAGATCTACAGGAGCCAAGGGAAGCCAAAAAAAAAAAAAAAAAAAACCCCACAGATTTATCAAAATATTTCAGAGGACAATTCTGTTTTACTATGAGTTACTTAATAGTAAAGATGGTTTCAAATCTACAGTTCTTCACCCAGAAAAATATGACTTTATGGCATAAAATTAAGGATCGAATATTTGGAATAACAAGTTTATCCTTATCCTTGTTACATATTGTTTAAAGTATATTTGTATGCTTACATTTTTCATAGCTGGTAAGAAAAATTCTTGTGGAAGTTTCATTTAACAGAGGAGCTATTTGAGTAGGAAGAAAAAAATAGTTTCATTTAAATCTGCAGCCTTAGCACATCTTCAAAAACTTCAATAGGACTAAGTTATATTTAAGATATTTTGTCTTGAAAAAGCAAAATTATTAGTGTTTAAAGATAGCCTCTGATATATGCTTGATATTTTTATGTTCTTCACTTCAAAACATGCAGGTGCAATGTCACAAAATCTGCAGATGTTGATTTCTGATTATAGAACTCTTATCTTCTGCAGAGCATGGCTTAATTTATATCAGCCATGGAAATGAAGAATGAAACACATTTTGGATTCAAATAAAGATAAGTTACTAATGTCCTCCTTTGATTACAATCATCTTTCTTAGGCTTCCATCTCGCTTATATTACATTACATGCTTCTATAAACAAATATTTTTGTACCAGTAGAGGATATGTAGATGACTCACCTCACAATGGCTTATAATGTTTTAAAGTGGCTTTATGTGTGGAAATGGGTCAAAATTAAGTGCTTATAACAAGTATAATGTGGTAGTCTGAATAACAGTCACATAAAGATGACTATAATTCCTCAAACATATTTATTTGTTACTTTACATGGAAAAAAGATTTTTATGTTATTAGGACCTTGAGATGGGAAGATTATCCCAGATTATCCAGATAGGCTCAATATAATTAAGGGGTTTGTGTGAGAGGAAGGCAACAGGGGTAGGGCAGAAGAAGAAGATGGAGCCAGGTACCATGACCCATACCTATCATCACAGCAACTCAGTAGGCTGAGGCAGGAAGATCATGAGTTCAAGGCCAGAGGCAGCTTACACAACTTAGTGAGACCCTGTCTCAAAATAAAAAGTAAAAAAAGAGCTGAGAGTGGACTTCAGTGGTAGACCACTGGGTAGATCCAGCAAGGGAAAGGCCCTGGGTTCAACACCCTAGTACTGAAACAAACCAGAAAAGGAGATAGAATGATGAAATACAAGTTGGAATTATGCATTCTGTGGGTGGAGGAAACCAAGGACCACAAACTAAGGAATGCAGGTCACCTTCAGACTCTGGAAAAGACAAAGAAATGGAATCTCTTCTGATGTCCCCAGGAGCATAGCCTTTCAAACCCATTTAGACATCTGCCTTCCAGACCTAAAAGAGGATAAATATGTGTTGCTTTAAGCCATTAAATTTGTGGTAATTAGTTACAGCAACAGTGGAAATCTAATACATATGGCTTTAAAATATAAAAAGTAACAATTTAAAAAGCAAAATTAAATTTTAAAGCATGCAATCATGAAAATTCATAGAAAAATCAGTATATTATAAGGAAGAACATTTAAGAGTTTGACATCCCTATGTCCAAATCCTAACTGCTACTTTCTAACTCTTTAGTTAAGATATTTAGCATCTCTGAGTCTTAGTTTGCTATTGTGTAAAATAAGGATAAGACTATTATCACCAGGTTGTGAAGGAGAATTAAATTAGATAATATATGCAAAGGATTTAGCATTGAAGTTGGCAAATTCCAATGTTGAAAGAAGACAGATAACAGCGTAAGTGAGGACCATACACCCTCCAAAGAGGCCAGAGGCCTCCACCAGCCACTGCAAGTGAAGATGAGGGCCAAGTGTTGCCAGAAGTTCCACCTTGTCTATAAAGACTACAAGTATGAATTTAAACATTCCTGTTTTTAAATCACTGGGGGAAAAAAAAGACAGAATTCTTTCCAATTTAGAGCAGAAGATCATTCTGTGGGTGCTCACCAACCACATGCTGGCTACTCAATGTTGTTTATGAACATAAACATGCCTGGATGAAATTGAGAGTCTGGCAGTGTTCTCAGCTGTCCTCTTACTCTTCCCTTCCTCTTCACTCAGAATGTTCACCCCAGACTTTGTTTTCTAAACAGACTACAAGCGGGATTAACATGCTGGGTGTCGTGTGTCAAACAGTTCTCTGTAGCCAAGATCCTCCCTGGGCTCCAAGTCTGACCCATTTCCAGGTCTACAGCACTGTCCTATACCTCACCCAGTCTGCAATCATTGATCCAAACTTGCCTGGGTTGTGTCTCAGCCAATTCTCAGTTGAGACAGCAATCTAAGAAGCCATAATCTGCTCTAGAGCTGAGACTACTTTAAAAAAATAAACCCTATTTTGTAAAAGAAAAGGCAGGACAGGAAAAGGGGGGAAATTCTTGTGTAAGTAGAAAAACAATCTTCAGTCCTTGGTAGTAACAATTACCAGGTAGAATTTAATTTATCCTATGTAGAACAGGAAAATAAACAGACTTTACTGAGATTTAATTTACAAACATCAGTAAAGGTTTCCTTACAAAAGGCCAACCAGTTTAATTGGCATATATGAGAGGTAGTACTATGGCTAACTTTAGAAGTATAGTCTACCCTTTACAGCTATTAGTTCTATTCATCAGCTAAAGGTGGAAACATATTTTTAATTATGAAAATTGTTATCAACTCAAGCATCCGTCTGCTTCTTCCAAGCAGAAACAGTCTTATACAGTAAGCAATTAGATTTCTAAAACTTTACAATAAGTACGCTTTCAAAATGATAGTGGATATGATGGCAAACAAAAGAATTGAGAAATGAATAAACTTGGCATGTAAAATTTCTGAAAATTCAGGCTAGGAAAAGTAAATATGAATGTACTTTACAGTTTGAGATGATAAAGAAAATTACTAACCATGCTGATTTGGCAAAGCACAGGGACATAATCAGGGTATCTTTAGTGGCAGGAGTTCGTTATAAGAAACTTAAGAATAACTGGAGCTGAAAAGATATTCAGAACCAGAGGTAGCCCTATGAGCTAATTACACTCTGCCTCTCACTCATGGAGAATATGCCTTCGTTTCCCACGACCACTGGGTTTTTTCTACATATCTGCTCTGCACTGCTCTCATTCCATCTACTCATTTCCCAGTCAAATTCCAGAGTAGTCTGACTGGCTTAGATAACAGTCATTGTTCCCACTAGGCAGAGCCTTACCTACCACCATCTGTATCACCTGCCAGTTGTGGATGGGCCACATGCTTTAGGTCAGGTGCCCAGCTGTCTATACCATCAGTAACCATTCCTGCATATAATAGAGAGAAAGCTGCCTCACTGAAGACGAAGAGGCAGATAAGTGCGCTGACAGCCAAAAGGAGAAGTTAGGCATAGAAAACATACCCTATTTTAAATATCTAGAAGACTGGACTCCAAGTGATAAAATTACTGTTATTACTTCCTTCATAAACTAAAGCCTTAAGAGATTCTAACTAACATAGAAAGATAGGGTGGGTTTTCTTTTCTTTTAAGTGTTAGGTTTTGAAGTTTGCATGATTTAAATACATTTGCATAATTCAATTAAACTCTGCTTTTGGCTTCTTTCTGCTAAAGCATATAGCTGATTTGTCAGAAATTACATTATATTTTCCTGAAGTCTGGGACTCTGTGAAGTAAATGGAAGCTCTTGCATGTCTCACATATAATAGTGCTATGCAGAGCTGAAAGAGTTAATACATCCTTTAAAAAAAAGAAATTTTTAAAAAAGGCAATTTACCCAGTCTGGCTGGTAGAATACATTGTGTTTATAATGCATTTTTCTCAAATGGAGTCTTTATCTAATTCTCACAGAAATCCCCATGACAAAACTATTCCTCATTTTATGGATGAGGAAACTTACAGAAAAGCGACTTACCCAGAGTCACCCAGAGAATTAGTGATGTAAGGATTAAAGCTTTTTATTCAGTACCCAGTGCTGCAACTCACCACATTTCTTAATATCTGTACATAAAATGTGTTTTGAGGATGAATTAATCTCAATAACAAGGTCCCTGAAACCAAGTGTGACATTGAGAGAGGACAAGATACCATGATCCTGGTACAGCACCAAAGCTACCTTAGATGGAGCCATATGCTTTATGTTTGTTCATTTGGTCATTTTTGTTCTTGAGATAATGTATCCTAAAGTCAAAAATCAGGCTGGGATTTAGCTCAGTTGGTACAGTGCCACTCTGCAGTCTCTGAGGTCCCGAGTTCGATTCCCACCACCACATAAATGGGAGAAGGATGTGGCAACCCACTCCCAAGGCAATCCCGAAACAATCGGCCATTGAAAACCCTATGAGGGTCACTATGAGTTGGACATGACTCAACAGCACCTAACAACAACAACAACAAAGTCAAAAATCTTCCTAAATTCACCTTCAGGACTTTAAGGTACTTTAAGGCTGACTAGAGGACATGGCTCTGACCTCTCCTACATCCCTTCACACAGCTTCCAGCTTCCTCCTGAACACTTCCAGCCGATGAGGTTCTCTGCCTCACAAAGCAAGGTGCTGCACTGTCGGACAAGTTGTTAGGATGTTTTGGAGGTTGATTTATTTGTTTTATAAATTCTATTAATGGGTCCTTCTTTTGCCTTCTGGAATATAAGAAATAAATCTATTTCCTTTCCTATGTAACAACACTTCAAAGAATTTGAAATAATTCTTAGGTCATAGGTTAATCTTCAAAACTTTAAAAATCCTAAATTCCTTAAAAAATTCCTCATATGAATGGTTTCCAGAGCTCTCATCTGCTCTGAGTTCTTCTTCTCTTGACTTTTAATAGATTGCACGTACATTTATAAATATAAAATATGCCATTTTTCTATTCTTGTGAATGACATTTTAGGGTACTCTCAGATTCCATTTTATTTGCATTAAAGTAATGTTTGTCAACTTCCCGTCATCTTACAATCTACAAACATAATTTCAACTGTGAGCAAAGTGTCAAAGTTAAAATTATTTTAAGTATATTATATATTCTAGCAACTATGAAACTGACCACAAACTGAGTCAAAAATGTACTCTTGGATGCTAAAATAATCATTAACTATATACTTATATTTCTTTTCCTTTCTTTCTTTCTCTCTTTCTTTCTTTCTTCTGCAGTACTTGGGGTTGAACCTAGGGCATCACACATACTTTGCAAGTGCTCCACCCCTCAGTCAATTTTTATTTATTTATTTATTTATTTATTGTCTTGAGACAAGCTCTCACTAAGTTATGGAGGTTGCCTCTGGCCTCCAACCTGTGATCCTCCTGCCTCTGCCTCCTGAGTCACTGGGATTACAGGGGTGAGCCACCATGTTCAGCACATTTCTTAAAACTATATTATTAAATACATTAACTTCATATGTTCATTCATTGAGATAAAAATAATAATATCATTTACATATCTAATAAAAGTACTCAGACTTAATCTCTATTAATTCATCCAACATCTAGTTAGTCAGATACTGTTAGTTCTTAATGAAAGGAGATTTATTTTTGAGACAGAACCCCATATTTGGTGTCATAAGAATTAGAAATTCACTTAATCGAGTGAAATCATCCTCCAGAGCATACACTTCAAAACTTTAAAAATCCTAAGTTCCTTAAACAACTCCTCATATGGAATGGTTTCCAGAGCTCTCATCTGCTCTGGATGAGGAAAACATTTCCAAATCTTCTCATTTTCACCTCTATACAAAGAAAGCCAATTGAGCACCTTTCTACTTCACAACTGTATTCCAAATTAGGTTCTTTCTTTGAATCCCTCATTTTCTAGTATTTACTTAAGGCCACTGATAAAATGTGGGATGTTAATGCATTTCCTCATCACTTATTTCCTCATTTGAAGAGGCAAGCAGATGTTTCACACCTGTTCTGGTCTCCATGATGTGCTGCTACAAGGGAGCCCTGCAGATTGGAAGTGTGTGACACAGGCCCAGTGTGAGATGGTGCCAGCCTTCAGGCAGACTCAGCCAGGTGTGTAGAGGACAAATTCAACACTACTCATTCTTGCAAATTCAGTAAAAGCACCCATAGCAGAACACTTAGATTCCAGATTTCGCTATCTGCTGTGGGCCAACATTCCAGAGAAGAATTTGACCAAATGTACTGATGAGATCTGGCAATTGCTATATGATGTGCCAAGAGCATGGTTGGCAGAAAGACAGACTATTTATTGGTGCCACTATAGAAGTGGGAATCCTGCTGTCCATGTGTGAAGTTGGGAAGAAGTTCAATGGGCAGTTGACAAAGCTTCACCTAGATGCCAGAGCAAGATTTGCCTTATATTTTCTATTTCTCTTTCATGAGGATAGTGCAAACACTAACCATCTGTTCCCACAAAAAACATGATGCATGGATAAAATAGACACCCACCCTGAACTATAATTGATGAGGATTGCTTTGTTTCAATCCTCTTCAATTTTTAAAATTGTTCTACTTTGAATCCAAGAATAAGCAAAAACCATTTCCTCATCTCCATCAACAAGCAATTAACTATTTATTTTATAATGAGTGGCTTATCCACAAGTCAAATTAGGCTGTAATTAATTCCTAAATGGCCTAGACTTGTCGTGATAGAGGCAGTGTCATTTTAGAAGGGTGTGAAAATGTTTCTGGAAGACCTACTAAGGTGTTAGAATCTACTTAAAATTGATTTAATCCAAATGTTATGACAATAAAAAAAAACTTATTATTGAAATGGAAGAGAAAAACTATTGCAGGACAGTCAATTATTTAATTAGCACTAGCAGAAAAGTAATACTGCAAGTGTTAAACACATACTGTAGCTTGAATGAACAATGGTGGTATATGATGCAACATACATACATATGGCTTTGTAAGAAATAGTGAATAAAAGCCTCCTAAGAAATACTGACTTACAGATTCTGTTTCCTGTATGTTCTGTATTTTGTTTCTGATATTTTAACTCATGTTTCATGGTCTATTTTCATCCTAATCTTCTTTTAGAGCAGATGTTCCTACAAAAATACATGAATGTAGCCAGGCACCATGACACACACTTATAACCAGCAACTAGGGAGGATTGTGAGTTTGAGGCCGGAGGCAGCCTGCACAATTTAGCAAGATCCTATCTCAAAATAAAAAATAAAAAAGGAATTAGATGAGTACCTCAGTTGTAGAGCAGTTGCCTAGCATATGTAAGATCCTGGGTTCAATCCCCCAGTACTGCAAAAAAAAGATAGAAAAAAAAAGTTAAAATAAATAAATAAAAGTATACATAACATACAATCCCCATGGTTCCAGCCCATAAATGTACTAAATACCCACAGTAAGAGATGAAGAGCTCTGCTTTAACTATCTTACAGTAATGGTCTCAGTGGTTGTAGGAAAACCATAGGCTGCCACTTTCTTAGGTATGATGTGCTACAATATGAGATATCTAGGAAAAGAAGATTTCTTTTCTTTCTTTCTTTTTTTTTGAGGGGGGTTGGGTAAAGAGAAATAGGAAAACATGGCTTGATACAAACACATAGCCGACACAAATCCTTCTTTTGTATTTCTACTAAACATCTCCTAGAACAAAATGACTTGTTGAGCACTAGAGGTAGGGGTAGAGAGTAGCACATACCAGTGATCCTATTACTCAGGAGGTAGAGGCAGGAGGACTGATGTGAGTTCAAGACCAATCTGATCTACATAGCAAATTGCAGGAGGCCAGTCTGGGCCACCCAATTAGAACTTGTCTCAAAAAAACAAAACAAAATAAAAAGATTTATTAGAAGTGCTTATTTTCTTTTTTTACTCTGAAAGCTATTAGGTACTGATCAATGTGCCTATATAGAAAGAGCCCTATCCTATAATTTTTGGTAAGATTTCATACATACTGCAATATTTCACCTAGTTTATGGCTAGTACACACAGACTTTAAGGATATGATTACATTTAGGATCCTTGGTACCCCAAGTTAATTGAAAATATAATGTATTATAATACAGTAAAATTGATGATTTTGGTCTTGGTTTCAATTTTCTAAGTACAACACTTCCAATTAAAAATAAATTAGAAACTGGATAATGAATTACCATTAAAGTATACTCTTTTCTCTTTTCTCTTTTATATTTTGTTTTAATTTGCCTCTGTTAAAAACTTCTCTGTAATTTAAATATTTACCAACGAGTTGATAATTCCTTGGGTAAATTTTAGCTTTCTATATTAATCAGAAATTGTATTTGTAGGTTTGATGGGAAAAAAATTAATTTCTGAACTGAAAATGAAGCTGGTATATACTAGTTTGTGTTGCTTCTTTAGAAAGAATGACATAACTAAAGATAATCAAATCAAAATTTAAGATTTGATCTTATAAAAAGTTGGAATGCAAATTCTAAAATAACATCAATGCAATAATTTCTATTTCATTTTGTTGAATTTTATGGTGCATCACTTTTAGCAATGAATTATGAATACTTTAAAAACTAAAAATGCCTTTTGGATGATGAATATTTATTCTCAGCTTTGCTAATATCAAAAATAAATATACCACGTGAACAATTAATACCTAATACACAAACTTTCAGTGTGTTTTCATTGGCCTGAAAGTGTCTACAGGCTAACTCCTCCTATGTAAGGGTCTACTGTGCTCAGCAGAAATCCTTCGAGAGTTCTTCTTAGAAGATTTTCTGGAAGACAGCATCTCCATAGCTTATGTTGCCAGGTATAATTGTGTCAAGAGTGGCACATACTCTTTTATCTATATGCTATTTCTTTGCCATAGATAAAGCCATCAAGAAAAATTGCTTCAGAGATTTGACCACAAAGCCTGACCCTCAAAGCCCACCACAACCAACTGGAACAATGTCAGAACAGAAGGAAATGGGGACTGGGAAAGAAGGCCTAATCAGGTGAGACTTTAATACAACACATAACATATGTTGAAGATACGGCTCAGCCAGCACAAAAAAAAAAAATCAAACATTTATTTCCTCTTCTAATTGAGCAAAGGGGTAAGAGAACCACAATAGTTCCATAACGCAAGGAAAGTAGACCAGAACTAAAAGTTTAGTTCTATTCAGCAGTTCATTGTGCCTTATTGGTCACTAACCAAGCTCTCCAGGCCACCATTTGGTTATCAGACAAAATATACCAAAAAAAAAAGTCACATGTCTAAGTCATTGTATTATCATGGAAATAGCCCACAAATTTACTAGCATGTATTAAAAAAAATTTAAAAAAAAGAAGAGAATTTCCCAAGTTCACAAAGAAATTGCTATTTCAATTCTATAAATATTTTATTGCTCTAGGAGGTTTATTATAATTTCTTTACATCTGCTAAAGAAAGAGCATCATGATCACCAAAGAAAATTACAAAACAGGCAATCTTTATACTACTGAGGGAATACAGTTTTTATAAATACTTTCCATAAAAATTTTGGAAATATCACAAAGAAATGTCAATTTAAATGTGAATCCATGAATCTACAATAAAACCCAATTAATTCCTTCATTTTCCCATTTCTTGGTGTGGTGTTAAGTGCCTGCTGACCCAATTTGAATTGTTTAACCATAGTTGAGATAATTGCAACGGGCTTAGGAAGCGATAAAAGCATATTCTTCTTATTTAATAGGCAAGAAGAGTTATCATTTAAAAAGAAGTTAAAAGTCCCTATTCTTCCATCCTACCCCACTCCACCCCTCCTATCTCCCTCACCCAGCAACTCCTCTACTCTGTAAAAACCATCTACTGTCAGTAGAAATTTCCATGATTATCTAAGACCTGGGTACCCCTGCTTGAACAATAGTCCTCACAGAGAGTGCACTTTCATTGAACACAAATCTGTATGAATATGAAAATTAAAAACTCACTCTTAAGGCACAAACACACACAAAAAAATGCTATTTGACAAAAATAAAACCTGACATATCATTTAGGCAGTGAGAAGATGCTTAAATTCTGAGACCAGGACCAGAATCATACAACAGGATAAGTAATTATTTATATTATTTATATAAGTGTTAGTGTTTGCAGAATGATTTGCACTTCTATTAGTGGGTCATCATTATCTTCATTCTGCAGATAAGCGACCAAGGCACAGAGAGGTTAATTAGTTTGCCTATAGTAATAGGGTGAGCTAAGATAAGATTAGACTGCAGAAGACTTGAATTCCTGAGTGGATCTTTCGCCTTCCTCCCACCAATACCTTCTCCTTTAATCAACAGCTTAAACTTGTGAGCTAATCTTTCTTTCTAGCATTTATTTTAATACACTGAAGTTTTTAAAATAAGCATTGGTAATAGGTTTTCAAAGGACTAAAGTTGAATCCATAACTGATATTTTAGAGGATACATTTCTCCTAGCCCATAGTCATTTTTAGTATAATACTTTTACCCCTCTGAAATGTAAAAATGGAAAACTTTCAACTGCCCACAAAGGTCAATCAGTATAGCTGAAAAAATACAAAACTCCTCCTGGGCATGCCCTATAAAGCCCTTCCTGGCCTGCCTCCTGCCTGTGTCCACTTTGCCCTCTTCCAACACCCAACTCCCACACTATTTTCCCACCTCTCTGCTCCAGCCACACCTATCCTGTTTCAGTCTCTTCTGCTTGCCATGACTTCCTCCTGCCATAGGCTTTTGAGCATATTATTTCCTCTGTTGTGAAATTCTTTCCTCCTCTGCTACCCCTAATAAAGCCTGACTGCTGTTTCTTTAGGTTTTTCCTGACCTTCCTAACTAGGTCACATATTCCCACTCTAAGAGCTCTTTCATGGCATGTGTACCTCTTGCAGTTTGTATGATTTTCTAATTAAAGCCCATCAGTCCCCTCCTCTCAATTATGTGCTTCATTATGACAGGGTCCATTGGCATCTGTTTTGTTGATGGCTGGAATCTCCAGTACCTAGCTCAGTGTCTGGCACATAGTAAGCATTCAACAAATATGGTTCAAATTAATTAATGAATGAATCCAAACATATTGAGTTTGTTTCTCCAGAATTTCTAAATTTTCACAACTGTGTTGCTTCTCCAGGAGGAGAGGGCAATATAGGTAGTGCCCCAGACTTCCCATTCCTGCCCAACCTCCCTCGGAAGAGTGAGCATGGCCAGTAGCACTTTACAAAGACCCTGAGGAAACACTCTTGGGCTCAAAGATCATGTTCTTCTTACTTGACTTTTCATCACTACCACTATCCTGCACTGGCAAAATTGTTCAAATCCAGATCAGTTTTTGAAGTCTTCCTGACAGCTTTTTCTGCAACATGGGGAGAAACATAGTTTGAGAATTACTTACAAACAGCATAGGCTCAAGTTAGCTTAAAGCTCTTGCTTTGTTATTAGATGGCTGTTCATATCTTTTCTCAGGTTTGAGTACTTGCACTGAGGAAATAACTTACATGTGGCACTGGTATCACCTTTGACTAAAATTAACGGGAATGGGAATGGTCCAGTACCATGTAGGACTTACCAAAACTTTGTGATTTGGTCTCATGGGCATCAGTGCTACTACATCTAGAATCTTAGACAGAGATTTTGCATATGATTAGATAATATCAAAAATAAAATAACTATCTAATGAAAAATGTCCTTTCACAATATTCTCAATGAGTAAAGATTGTTTGGGTTCTTGCAGTTACTAAAATTCAGCATCTTCAACTTTGTACAGGTCAAGTTTTTAAAATCTCTTCCTCCTAGAAAAATATTAAGCATTTGATGGATTGTAGACATTAAATATAGATGTGTGAGTGACTGGCTCTTGCCTCAATTTTTAAATTTAGAAAAATTTAGTTTATTAATAAAATTTACAAGTAAGTTTCTCATTCTAGGTGTATTTACCATATCCTCTGTCCTAAGCCCTGGGCTAAACAGGTATTAATGTGTCCCGGCTGATGACTAGACACTGGAACAAATGTATGTTGTAGATGTTGCTATCTATGTGTGATAACGGCAGTAAGATATTATGGATTACATCATTAGTTTCTGCTATGCTTAGAAGATGGACAGACATGAACACCATGAGGAACACAGGCCAGAGATTACCATCTGTATCAAAATTCTCCAGAGAAACAAAACCAATAGGATGTACATATGTAGAAATAAATTGATTATTAGGAATTGCCTTATGAGATTATGGAGAGCTAAAAAGTCCCGAGATCTGTACTCAGCAACTGGAGATCTAGGAGAATTGATGGTGTCGTTCCAATCCAAGTCTGACATACAAAAGAACTAATAATATAAGTTCCAATCCAAAAGCTGGGAGGCTTAAGACTCAAAAAGAGTCACTGTTCCAGTTTCCTCTGTAAAGACATGAAAAGACTGATATTCAAACTCAAAATGTCAGGCAGAGGGAATTCCCTCTTACTCTCAGGGGTATCAACTGATTGGATAAGACCCACTCACATTAAGAAAGGCAATATGTTTTATTTTATCAGTCTATCAATCTAAATGGTGATCTCATCCAAAACATCCTCAAAGACACTCGTAGAATAATGATTGCCCAAATATCAGGTTACCTTATAGCCCAGTCAAGTTGATACACAGTAGTAATCATTACACTGTCTCCATTATGCACATAAAGGAATTGAAACTGTACAGGTCCTGGTTTTTCTGATGCTAAAGTACTGTGTCTTCTCATTATTTCACACTTTTCTTGCCTTGGTAAACTCATGCTTACCCAAAACTCTTTAACATAGAAACTCTATATCTTTTTTTTTTTTCCAGCACTGGGGGTTAAGCTCAGGCCCTTTCATATGCTAGGCAAGTGCTCTACCACTGAGCTGCATCTGCAGCCCTTTTTATTTTTTATTTTGAGACAAAGTCTATCTAAGTTGCACAGGCTGCCTCTGGCCTTGAAGTCACAATTCCCTTGCCTCAGTCTCCCAAGTCACTGGGAGTACAAGCATACATCTTGGTGCCTGGCACCTCTACACTTTTGAGCATCCAAATAATGATCTTCAATGATCTTCATTCTACCATAGAACAAAGTCTAATGTTAACTATTTACAAAATGGAGCATCCAGGTTATAAAATATTTCTTTGTGCCCTTGCCTCAAATATTTTCTTGTAAGAATAAAAATAAATGCTGGGCTCAGTGGCACACACCTCTAATCCCAGAGACTCAGGAGGCGAAGGCAAGAGGACCACAAGTTTGAGACCAGAGGCAGTCAGTGTAATTGAGCAAGACTCTGTTTCAAAAAGTAAAAAAAGAAAGTGGGCTGGGGTGCAGCTCACTGGTACAGCATTTGTAAAGCATGCAAGCACGAGGCCCTGGGTTCAACCACCAGTACTACAGAAAATAAATAAATAAATAAGCATATTATGTCTTAATTACTTACATAAACATGAAAAGAAGTGAGTAACGTTTACACTATTATAAAAATGTTAATTCCATACAAAAATCTGTTCTGTATTTTTTTAACATAACCCTCAATAAGATTCTATGGGTAGCCTAAAACTAATTTCCTAACCACAGTAATAACACTTATCTCAAATTCTTGTCATCCAGGGGAGATATTTTTTAAAAGGTATCCCAGCATTGCATGTCCACATTTATGACTGGAATCCATTTGTATTAAACTAGCTTTCTTTCTTTCCTTCTTTTTTTTTTTATTCTTTCACAACATTTTCTAAATTGTCTATCTGAGAAAAGAAATTCTCTGCAAATCTTCCCCCCAAAAAGCAACCAATTTATTATCTTGTCAGATGAATCATTTAGCTTCTTAAAGACATGGAGTTCACCCCAGGAATGACCCATTGATACCATTTGTCCATTACCAAGAAAAACAGCAGGTTTCATGCATTCTATCTCAGCACATTCTTATTTTTTAATATAAAAACATATATTTTGATGGACACTAATGAGTAGCAAGCAGGAAAAGATGTGTTTTTTCTGGACACGTCAAATAGCTACATGTGGAAAAGGAGACAGAATTCAATGTCTGATAGGTTAAGTGGTTAAATGATGAACAAGCGAGTAAAACATTCAGTGCCTGTGACTGGGGTGCCTGCAACACTGACTTTTATAGAAGAGTATATGGTTTTTCATCACCGTTGCTACCAATAATACTGAAAGGGAAGGTTATTTCTATGAATAGTCTTTGTTCATAATAGCAATCAGTCTCTATTTGGGTGGTTTTAAAATAGGCAATCATTTCACAGCAGGAACAATGAGAGCAGAAAAGAATTCAGAATCTTATCAGCACTCATAAACACTGACATTTATTGTCTTGTAACTAGAAAAAGCAAGAATCACTGTAGGAAAGATGCTTAAAAATCCATATGTGACTTTATAGTTGAAATAGAAAAGGAATGTCAGCTATCAAGTTTACAAAAATAAAATGCAATTTATACTTCAATAACTTATAAGCTTTCACTAAAAAACAAAAAGGAAAACAGCCATATATTTGCCAGTTTTGTAGGATGAATGCATAGTGAAAATTATGCACCATTATTTTTATCCCTAAGTTAAAATTTTCCTATATGGTAAGTAATACTTTTATAATTAGGCATTATAAACATTTTGAACAACAGATTGTCAATTTATTTTTAATAATGATTGCTAAATTCTATTTCTAACACACAACAGATTAAATATTTACAGAATACTCTTTGAACAAAATGTAATTTAAAATACTGAATAAAATATAAAACCATACTTGTTAATGCATGGCTGAACTTGTAGAAATATAAGTGCTAGTGATAAAAAATGTCAAGCACTCATGTCTGCTCTGGGGATTTGCTGTACGCTTTTATGACATATCAGGTTTAAAATGTTTCATCAGTGAGACATGACACCTGCAGTTAAACAGGATACATGAACAAATTGGAGACTCTTCCACAAAACTAGAACCCCAAATGGTAACCCATTGGGAGATAAACTATTCCCCAGAAAGAATCAGTGAGAACCAAACTTGTGTTTGATCTGGCTCTGAGTTGGGGGAAGGAATTTTGATTGGGGAGAGAGAAGAGACAAGATGGGATTAGACAAGAAGAGAGGAAAGGAAAGGAAAGGAAGGGCATGCAAGGGCAAGGAAAAAGACAAGAAAAGAAAAGAAGAAAAATTACTGCCTTAGAAATTCTTCACTGTAAACCAATATTGAAATAGGTTTACAACAAAAATTCCTGATAGCTGTATGTTAAAAAAAAATCTACTCAAGAAAAAAAATTTGAGAGGGAATTGTGGCACCCCTATAATCCCAGAGACTCAGGAAACAGAGGCAGGAGTATCATAAGTTCAAGGCCAGAGGTAGCCTGCATAGCCCAACAAGACTCTTATCTCAAGATAAAAAATAAATAAATAAAAATGTAACTGGGAGTACAGCCTAGTGGTAGAACACTTGCAAAGAATGTGCTAAGCCTTGGGTTCAGCCCTTCAGTTCTGGGGAAAAAAAGACAAATATATTTTAAAACCTTCTCAGGAGATTCTACTATACATCAAGGATGGAAAACTATTTCTCTAGAACATAAAGTAGATCTGGGAAAGTTACAAAGGTTTCACATCATATTGAATATGTTCTCTAACCAGTATGCCATAAAGTCAGAAGTTAATTTTTTTAAGTAGAAAGAAGAGTGAGCTTATTAATAGAAATGGGCAAGGAGACTATCTCAGACAACAGATTGAATGTTCAAGACAGTTCTCAGCTTAATGGCTGAAGGTGGATCTTTTTTAGTATTATTTTTGGTTAAAAGTTAAGTTTTTTAAAACTAAAATTTTTAACTGGGGACTTCGGTGCACACCTATAATTCCAGTTTCCAGTGACTTGGGAGACTGAGGCAGAAGGACCACAAGTTGAGGTCAGAGATAGCCTGTGCAACATAGGGAGATCATGTTTCAAAAAAAAAAGTGGAGGAGCGCTGGAGGTATGGTCCAGAGGTGGAACATTTGCCTACTATGTACGAGGCCCTGGGCTCAACCATTAGTACTAACAACAACAACAAAAAAAAACCTCATAGTTAAACTTTATAATGTGCATTTAAGTAACCCTGAGGTCAGGAAATAATAAATCATAAAGAAATTAGGAAATACTTATAAAATAACAACAATGAAAATTTTGCACATCAAACCTGAGGAATAATAATGAAAACTATCAGGATTTTGTTTTGCTTTTCTATTTTGGTTTTGTTTTATTTCATTTTCTTTTTCTTTTTTTTTTTTTAACTAGTTTATTTTAAAGGTAAGTTAATTATAAAGTTCATTTGGAAAGACAAAAAAGCAAAAGTAGCCATCAGGAAAATAGTGAAAAATAGGAATAACACATATGGTTTTAGTCCTACCAGCTGATAAAACCTATTTAATTCTCTATAATTAAAAAAGTACACAAATAGGTAAATCAATAGAACAAATAGAGAAGAAATACATCTATTGGTATTTTTATAAATGTAGTATATTATAAGATTGCCATCTAAAATCACTAGGAAAAATGGACTTAAGTAAGTAGTGGAAAAGAAAGTAGATAGCCATATGGGAAATACTAAAATTGGACTTGTCCTTTATGTTATACACCAGTAAAAATTCTCAATGAGCCAGAGACTTAAATATAAAATAATGGAACCATACAAAAAGTGCAAATTTCTCTGTAACTTAGAAATGTATATATCCTACCATTCAAAATTCAGAAGCAGTAAAAGAAATGCTTGATAAATTGTACAAAATAAAAACAAAAAAGACTTATTATTACAAAGAAAAAAGTAAAATAAAAAAGAATCAACAAAATATCCCCATATAAAAACTCTCACTACTTTCTCTGAGGAGTGATCATTT
>VMDO01009046.1:0-79655 GCA_007922755.1 Pedetes capensis
TCATAAGGTATAAATGTTATTTAAATGGAAACCACATTAGTAGAACCTGGATCTTACCTCATAATCTTCTGTTTCACTCACTTAAAATATCATATAAAGTATATTAGGTAGTATGGAACCCTAGGATATATACCTATAATCACAGTAACTCAGGAAGCTGAGGCAGGAGGATATTAAGTATGAGGCAGTAGGCAGCCTGTGTAACTTAAGGAGGCCCTATCTCACTATATTGGAAGAAGGACCCCACAATCTACTCCTAAAAAACAATCCGACATTGAAAACCCTATGAAGAGCAGAGAAGCACTAACAATAGTGTTTTGCCTATTGTACATAGGGTCATTATGAGTCAGATACCAACTCAAAGGCACCTAAAAACAACATCTCAAAAAAAATATATATAAAAGGGCTTGTCAGCACAGCTCAGTGGTGGAGCATTTATCTAGCATTTGTGAAACCTTGGGTTCAACACTCCAATACTTCAAGAAAAAAATAAAAGTTAGTAATGGTTGAGAAAACTCATAGTACTCTCTAATCTATCTCTAGGAGTTGGATAGAAACATTTAATAGATTTTTAAATTATTTTTTAAAAACTACAAAAAAATCTAAAGGGTTATAAGATTTTGTAAGCCTTAAGTAGTTCATAATAACTATTTCTTCCTTTGTATTAACTGGACCCTCTCTAGTCAATTTTTCTTTATTTTTCATCTTTCAAGGCTGAAATATGTGTATGTCTGTGTGTGTGTCTGTGTGTGTGTGTGTGTGTGTGTGTGTGTGTGTGTGTGTGTGTGATGAAAATTATGGCCAATTAGGTGGTTTCACCCTAGACACCATGCTTTGGGGTTGACTTAAGCTTTTGCTCTCCCCAATTATTAAAATTAAAGTCTTTTCAAAATGAGATGTTAGATTTTCCTCCCTTTACATTTTGGCTTAAATTATTCATCAGAAATCAGTTCCCAACTTATTTGCAAATTTTAGTTCTCCAAGAGATAAATAGTTATTTCTTACTTGTTTAGAAGTAAAAGTTAACTGTAGTTGCTGAGCCTCTACAAAATCTTCACACATTTTGCCTTAAGAAATTATAGCACCAAATCACAAGGGAGATCCTTGGAAACGAAACTGAGTAGCACAGAAACAGACATGTTGGTTTAAAAACACTTTGGAATTGTCAAAATTTTATTAACAAGTGGAAGCATGCTGAGTGGAAGAACAAAATAAGGAGGCTGTGATTTGAAAGGATATGTCATGATGTGAGAGGACGGGAATGAAAGAAATGTATATAATAAAGTTTCTAATAGAATAGAGAAACTAGGAGATAAATTGGATAAAAATGAAAACAGTAAGAAAGTCAAGACCTCAAAAAAGGAAAAAAATAAGAGAAAAAGAAAATATAGATAAACATTGATATAGAAAACTGAAAAAGAAGGAAGAGGAGGTGAAATAGGAGGAGGAGAAGGAGAAGGAAGAGGAGGAGAAGAACCCAGATACTATCACACAATAGAGAACACTCTCAATTCACTCCCACCTCTTTCATGGGAGGGGTAACAGGTAATTCTCATATTTCCCAAGACAGTGATAAGAAAAGAAATTGCAGAGGACACCTGCAGAGAGCAGAAGAGTTTTATTAACACCCCTTTGTGTGTGAGAACCACATGAACAAGAAGAAAATAACATTACCAGTTCTCAGGGCTCTAGACAAAGCAGAAAACCTGAAAATCACACACATGAAACAAGTATACTAAAGACTACCAAGGCATTCAGTTCTAGAATGACATCTAGACTTCTATGCATATGTAAAGGCATCACTTTTAGTAGTACTATTTATATGTCTTTATCAGATCTCATAATGGAGAAAACTAGCTATGAGTGGCCATGTGAGCAATAGATTAAAGTAATTCTAGCAAATTCCTATATATATTCCCAACAGAAGCATCTTGTTTTATTTTGTGTTCTGAAGAAAATGGTATTGTCACGTCTGTCTTTCTCAATGACCTGAGTACACTTGACACAGAAAACTGCATGGATCAGCATCAAATCAGTCCAGACTCAGAAGAGAGACCAGAAAAAGCAGATGGGTGTCAGTGATGGATGGATATTTTATAGTAATGTAGGCTTTTCTTTTTAGTGCCAAAATATCAAAATTCTCTCAGGTGGAATTATTTCTCTTTTTTCCCCCACAATTGTCTTTTCCTCTTGGTTTTTAATTTTTTTTTCTTGTTTCTATTTTCCTGTTCACACCTTCTTTGTGTCTACTCAGAATCCTAATTCCAAAAGAAAATCATTGACACAGAATTTATTTCAAATTCTATAATGGATTTTATAGTGTTTCTTTTTTTAAAGTGAACATTAAAATGAAATTCCATTGTTGGTATATTAAGTCACTTAAAGAATTTCTAGGCATTAAGTAAATGTATGAGAGAGAAAGGGAAAGAGGGGGGGGAGAGAGAGAGAGAGAGAGGAGAGAGAGAGAGAGAGAGAGAGAGAGAGAGAGAGAGAGAGAGAGAGAGAATATTTGCAAAGAAATAGCAGAGGATACTAAAAAATGGAAGAACCTTCCCTGTTCCTGGATAGGGAGAATTAATATAGTAAAAATGGCTATCCTCCCAAAAGCAATTTATAAATTTAATGCAATCCCCATTAAAATTACATTGACTGACTTTACAGAGATAGAAAAAGTGACCCAAAAATTCATATGGAATCACAAAGACCATGTATAGCCCAAACATTCTTAAGCTGCAAAGCTAGTGCAAGTGGAATCACAATCCCTGACTTTAAGCTATACTACAGGGCAGTGGTGGCAAAAACAGCTTGGTACTAGCACAAAAATAGGCCAGAAGACATGTGGAACAGAATAGAAGATCCAGAGACACCTCAACACACCTATAGCCACCTAATTTTGCACAAAAGAGCAAAGCAAGTAAATTGGAAAAAAGGATAGCCTTTTCAATGAATTTCAATAAATGGTGCTAGGAAACATGGGAATCTGCTTGTAGAAAAATGAAAACCAACCCATGTCTCTCAATAAGCATCAAAGTTAACTCAAAATGGATAAAAGACCTCAACATAAAACCAGAAACTTTAAAACAATAGAAGATAGGATATGTAATATGCTCCAAAATATAGGCATAGGAAAGTATTTCTTTAATAGGACTCCAATTGATCAAGAAATTGCAATAAGAATAGATAAATGGAATTACATGAAATTAAAAATCTTCTGTACAGCAAAGTAAATAATTAACAGAGTCAAGGAAATCCCCACTGAGTTGGAAAAAAATTTTCACATCCTATATATCAGACAAAGATCTAATTACCAGAATTTATAAAGAATTTAAGAAAAAAATACCCAGGAAAACAAATAACCCAATATACAAATAAGCAAAGGAACTGGACAGTTCTCAAATTAAGAAACCCATAAGGCCATGAAACACATGAAAAAATGCTCAATATCCCTATCCATTAGGGAAATGCAAATTAAAACAACTTTGAGATTTCACCTTACACCGGTAAGAATGGCCAAGATCAAATAAAACAAATAATAATAAATGCTGGCAAGGTTCCAGAGAAAAGGAAACACTCTTACACTGCTGGTGGAGCTGTAAATTGGTCCAACCACTTTGAAAATCAATATGGAGGTATCTTATAAAACCAAAAATTGATCTACTGTATGACCCAGCTATAACACTATTGGGAATTTACCCAAAGGGAGTGTGTCATCATACCATAGAGACACCTGCATCTCCATGTTCAATGCAGAACTTTTCACAATACCAAGGATGTGGAATCAACCAAAGTGCCCTTCAACAGAAGAATGGATAAAATAAATATGGTACATATACACAATGGAATACTACTCAGCAATCTAAAAAATGAAATAATGCCATTTGCAGCAAAATGGACGGAATTGGAGAAAATTATTTTAAGTGAACAAACACAAGCTCGGAAAGAAAAATACCAAATGATCTCACTTACATGTGGCAGCTGAATCAAAATTAACTAGGAAAAAATCTTATGTGGAGGTCAGAACATTAAAAAAAAGCTAACCTCAACCTAGTGGAGAAAGGACAATTTGGGGAATGCAAAAGAAAGAGAGAGGGATCTAGCAAAAGAAGGAAATCCTGGGAGAGGAGAGAGAGGAGAGGAGGAACAAAGAGGAATGAGGAATGGGGGAGGGGCTGACCTCAAGGTGAACAGCCCAACATTAATAGTCCTGGAAAGAATTATAATAACATCAATAATAACAAAGAGTGGTAATAATGTAGATGGACTAGAAAATTCATGTGATAGTACTGACAATGTAAAAAAGATAGTTCAGTTCAGAAAAGGTTTTGATCTTACACATAATTGGGACCCAAGGATCAATAGAAAATATTACCATAAAAAGACTAGCAAATGGAAGAGAAGTCTTTGGTGGGGGGGTGTGATGGGGGAGAAAGTGCACAAGAGGGTAAGGGGGAACTTATCTGTGTAATGCACAACAAAATTCATATATGGAAATGTCACAGTGAAAAGCATGTCAGAATGAATCACATTAAGTTGTACATTAAAAATCTCCAATATAAAAATCAAAGCATTAAAAACACAATACCATTTATATTAACAAGGAAAATTAAATAGATATAAATTTGTCAAAAATATGTACAAGACCTATTTGAGGAGAATCATAAAATTCATGAAAATAACAAAAAAGTGAGATATTCCATGTTTATAGACAATAAGATTCAATGTAGTCATGATGGCAGTTTTTCCTAACCTGATCTATAGATTTTATTCAACCTTAATCAACTCAGAAAGTTATCATTTGGGCATCAACAAACAAATTTTGAAGTTTAAATGGAAAGGTTAAAGATCTAGTAGAGCTGACACAATAGTGAAGGACAAGAAAAAACTGAGAGATTAGTGCTACTTCAAAAATAATTATAAAGCTATAGTAATCAAGACAGGGTAGTATTGGCAAAAAGAAAATAAATAGACAAATAGATTAATGTGCCAGAATTTTAAGAGGGCAGTCCTAAACCCACAGAAATATGGTCAACTAATCTTTGAGAAAAGATCAAAAACAATACAATGGAGCAAAGATAATCCTTTCCATGATTGATGCTGGAACACCTGAAGGTCAGAAGGAGGAGGAAGAGGAGGAGGAGGAGGAGCAGCAGCAGCAGCAGCAGCAGCAGCCGCTGCCAGACACAGACTTCACACCATTTATAGAAATTAACAAAAATGTAATGGCAGAACTAAATATAAAATAAAAAACCATAAAACAAGCCAGGCACAGTGGAGCATGCCTGTCATTCCAGTGACTCAGGAGGTGGAGGCAGGAGGATCGCAAGTTTGAGACCAGAGGCAGTCTGTGTAATTTAGTGAGAACTTGTCTCAAAAAAAAAAAAATGGGGTGAGGGTGCCACTCAGTGGTACAGGCCTTGCAGAGCATGCAAGCATGAGGCCCTGGGTTCAACCCTTTGTAATGAAAAAAAAAAAGCTATAAAACTTTTTAAGAATTTTCTTGATACCACAGGAGAAAATCTAGATGACTTAAATTTTTGTGGTCCCATACTGTAAAAAAACAGGCATGATTCATTTACAAAATAATTTGTAATCTTCAGATCTTTAAATTTAAAAAATCTCTCCATTGAAAACACTATTAAGGGCTAGATGTGGTTGTGCATTGCCTGTATTTCCAGCACTTAGGAGGCTGAGTCAAGAAGATCATGAGTTTGAGGACATCCTGGGCTACATAGATAAACCCTGTATGGAAAAAAAAAAAAAAAGAAAGAAAGAAAGAAGGAAGGAAGGAAGGAAGGAAGGAAGGAAGGAAGGAAAGAAAGAAAGAAAGAAAGAAAGAAAGAAAGAAAGAAAGAAACCAAGAAAAGAATTTCTGGATAGATGGCTAAATGAAAGTAGCCTCTGTGTGACTGGCAGGAAAAAAGAGACAGAATTTAGAATCTGTGTGTGAGCAGTAGATTGCAGGAGAGCTGCAGAAACCACAGTGGAGGTGGTGGGTCATCCACAGCAAGCAAAAGTGGAGGAATTACCCAGAATAAAGAGGCAAGTTGAATCAGCTATGGCCCAATGTCACAAAATCAGAAAAAGAAATCACCTGCACAGGAGAGATGGCAATAACATGAGACTCTGTTACCCAATTGAGTTTCCAAGCCAAAAGAGCATGGAGACACATTTGCAGACTGTGTTCCCTAAAGTGTGAATATATAGAAGAGTTAGGATGCTATGTCCATGCTTACTGATTTGGGCCAGAATGGAGTAAGTGCCAGCATGGAGTGGAGCATGGATATCAGTGACTTCACAACATCTGGGATGAGTACAGACCAGTGAGCTGGAAAGCTGAGCTAGCACCCCCTGACAGTGGACCAGCATCTGATTCTGAGACAGGGAGTACAGTGGCACTAGGTATCTGGAGAAAACTACATACAGATACCAGACATAGGGCCTATGATCTCCACAAGAGAGGCAGAGATGGTGTAGTAACTGGGCACAATAGGAGCCAGCTACTAGGAATATGATGAGGGATGGTCACTGTGCAACAAGATAAGGAGTAGTCAGGAAAACTGATGAGATGTACACTTTCTTTGTTAACTGGAATTTCCCAGCACCTTTGGCTGTAAAGGCAGTCTCAAGGAAGCAGACAAAGGTATATATGAACTGGGAAAATTCGAGGTCCTTCCTGAAGTTTGTAAGGCTGATCTCAACAATGGCAAGTTGAAATGCTATGAAATCAATCAGAAGGCAGCAAGCTGTTAGGTAAGAATCCCAGTCAAAAGATCCTTTGACTCCTAGAAGAAACTGCATTGGATATTGCTTTGTGCTGCATTTAAAAACTATTATATTATTTTATTTTATATTTTACTTTTATTATATTTTAGATTTATTTTTTCATTCATTTATTTCTTAGATTTTTAAATTTCTCTTTCCTTCTATTTAAATTTTATCCTCCTCCACCCTTTCCATTTTTCAAATTTTTAATTATTTTCCTCTTCTGTTTATCCTTAGTTATTTTATTGCAATACCTTCAATACATTCTATGTCTTATTTATTTTTTAAAAAAGGGGAAAAGGGAAAAGAGAAGAGAATCCATATACTTATATTGGTTTTACCTCTTACAATTTTTAAACTTGAATTCCTTTTTATACTATATCTATCTATCAATCTATCTATCTGTCTGCAACAGTGACACCTCGGCATCTGATCCCATCAGATCTTGGAAGCTAAGCAGGGTCAGGCCTGGTTGGCCCATGGGTGGGAGACTACCTGGGAATACTACATGCTCTAGGTTTCGGAGAAGGAACTGGCAACCCACTCCCAAAAAACAATCAGCCATTGAAAACCCTATAAATAACAGATAAGCATTGACAATAATGTTTCACTTGTTGTACAAAGAGTCTGTGAGTCAGACACTGACTTGACAGTACCTAACAACCACAAATATATATATATATATATATATATATATATATATATATATATATATATGTTGTTAGGTTGTTGTTAGGTGCCATCGAGTTGGTATCCGACTCATAGCGACCCTCATAGGGTTTTCAATGGCTGAGTGCTTCGGGATTGTCTTGGGAGTGGATTGCCAGGTCCTTCTACCATTTTTGCGGTGCTGGGAATTGAACTCGGGACCTCAGAGACTGCAGCGCAGCGCTCTACCCACTGAGCCAAATCCCAGCCCCATGGATTTGGCTCAGTGGGTAGAGCGCTGCGCTGCAGTCTCTGAGGTCCCGAGTTCAATTCCCAGCACCGCAAAAATGGGACAAGGGCCTCACAATCCACTCCCATGGCCATCCTGAAGCAGTCAGCCATTGAAGACCCTATGAAGGTCGCTATGAGTCGGATACCAACTCGATGGCACCTAACAACAACAACAACAACACACACACACACATACACATATATATGTATTCTCCTATTATTTTCTTTCCCAATCTTCAACACTCTCCTTCCTGCCTCCTTTACTTACATACTCCTACCTACTACCATTCTTTCCCCTCATTCCCCCCCCCCATTCCCCTGGTTTCCATCTCTCTGACTTTGATATCTTTACTATAATTCACAGCTAACCCCAAAACTTCCTTATCACTATCCCTAGCAATTTCATCCTATATGTAATTTCTTAAGTAGTACTTGGCCTCAAATTAGACTACTTATAAATGTAATTTTGTTTGAAGTTATTTCTGTTACCTCAGAATGCTTTGCCTGAACAGAGTGATACAAAGGATCAAGACATCAAAAAAAGGCTCTTTATCAATGAAAATGGCAAATAAAACAGGAATGATAACCATACTAAGAAATACCTAAAACTCAAATTAGGAACACAAAAAGTAAGAAAAAAACAAGAAGATGAGAATCTCCCAAATGATTACAATCTTACAATAACTGAACTAAAAGATACTGAAATACCTGAAATTCCAGGCAAATAATTTAAAAGTCTACTTATAAAAATGATAAGTGATGTCAAAGAAAACATAACTAAGCAGATGAATGCAATTGAGACACTTGATCAAAAAAGCAACTAACTTAGAAGAAAAATTCAGCAAAGAATTTGAGATCTTGAAAAAATCAGACAGAAATACTAGAATTAAAAAACATTAATCAAATAAAAATCACAATAAAAAGTAACATAAGCAGACTGGATCAAGTAGAAGATAGAATATCAAGGACAGAAGACACGATAGAAGAAATAATTGATGCAGACACCAAGAAGAAGAAAAAAAATAAAGGAATATGACCACACTTCCAAGAAATATAAGAGAAGATGAAGTCATTTAACCTAAGAATCCAGGATGTACATGAAGAAGCTGAAATTAAAACTAGAAGTATAGAAAAGCAATACAATGAAATAATAGCTAAAACCTTCCCAAACCTAAATGCAGAAAAAGGCACCTAAATAATAGAGGCATCTAGAATTCCAAATAGATTGGACCAAAACAGAACCTCTCTATGTACACTATAGTTCTAATCCTAAACCTATAAAGCAGAGAAACAATTTTAAAGGATAAAAGAGAAAAACTGTCAGCTCACTTACAATGGCAAATCCATCAGAATAACAAAAGACTTCTCTAAGTACCCCAAAAAGAAAGAAATCATTGAACAATGTATTTCAAACCCTGAAAGGAAATAACTGCCAACCTAGAATATTATGTTGTTGTGAGGTGCTGTCAAGTCAGGTCTGACTTGTAGTGACTTTATCTAAAACAGAAGGAAACACTATCTAGCACTGTGCCTTGCCTGACACCATATCTGACAGTGATTCTCTAGCATTCATTAGGCTTTTAATGACTGATTATTTTGGCTGTGGGCTACTGCATCTTTTTCCTTTATATGCCCTAATCTGGAAGTTCAACTGAATCCCATCCATCATGAGTGAGCCAGCTGGTATCTGAAACACTAGTGGAATAGCTTTCCTCATTATGGCAACATGCAAGCCCCACAGTAGGACAAATTGACAGATATATCAGGGAAGAACACCATATGTAGCAAATTATCCTTTAAAATAGATGGAGATATGTAGACATCCAAAGATAAGCACAGATTTATGTAATTCATGACCAGTAAGTCAGCATTGCAGATGATGCTCAATAGAATCCTACATGGAGATGAAAGATAAAACCAAATGGAAGACCACATTAATGCATAAAATCCATGAGAGGAATGCTTGAATTTATGAAAATTAAAGCAGAAGCTAACAAATCCAAATTAATAAACCAGCAAACTAATTTTAATAGGGGATAAAGTGAAGAACAGGCAACTCATGATGCTACTAGAAAAACAACCAACAAAACTATGAAAACACTAAATATCTCTCAATAATAACCCTAAATATAAATAGTCTTAAGTTTCAATTTAAAATACACCAATTAACCAATTGAGTTATGAAAGAAGATTCTTTTATTTGTGGTATCTGAGAGACTCACCTTATTCAAAAGGAAGCACACAAATAGAAAATAAAAGGTTGGCAAATGTTATATCAAGCATGGGGAAGGTCCTAAAAAGCATGGGTTGCTATACCAATATCTGAAAAACGTGATTTCAATCTTAAATTAACCAAAAAGAGCAAAGAAGACCACTACATATTAATAAAGGAACAATCAACCAAGAGGAAATAAAAATAGTAAATAACTATGTACCAAACACTGGCATCTCTAATTCCATAAATCAAACATTACTGGCAATAAAGAAGCACATGAGTTCAGATGCAATAATACCAGTGGACCTCAATACCCTACTCTCCTTCATAGACTGGTCATCTGAACAAAAACTCAACAAAGAAATTATGGAATTAAACACCACCATAAATTTATTGGGTTTAGCAGAAACTATAAGAATGTTACAAATACATGGAAATTAAATACATGGAAATTAACACACTTTTGAATTACCAATGGATCATTCCAGATATCAGAACAGAAATTTAAAAGTTCTTAGAATTAATTGAAAATGAAAAAACAACATATCAAAACTTTTGAGATACCCCAAAACACAGTACCATGAGGGAAACTCATAGCTCTGGGTGGCTACATCAGTAAATTAGAGGAAGCCTAATTAATAACCTAATGATACATCTTAAGATGCTAGAGAAAAAAAACCTCAGAATAGCAGACAAGAAGAAATAATCAAAATCAAGAGAGATATCAATCAAGTTGAAATAAAAAAATTAGAAAGACTCAAGGAAACCAAGAACTGGCTCTTTGAAAAGATAAACAAGATTGACAAACCCTTAGCTAAACTAAGAGAGAGAGACAAAGAGGGACCCAAATAAATAAAATTAGAGATAAAAAGTGTCATCACAACAGATACCAATGAAATACAGAGGATCATCAAAGAGTGCATTGAGAACTTGTTGTCCACCAAAAAAGAAAATATAGAAGAAATGGATAAGTTCCTTAATACTTAATGACCAAACAAAATTAAATCCAGAGGATATAGGTAATTTAAACAGACCTATTACAAGTAACAAAATGGAGACAGTAATAAAGAATATGTCAACAAAGAAAAGCCCAGGTCATGAAAGCTTCAAAGCTGAATTCTATCAAACATTTAAAGAAAATTAATACTTATTCTCCTAAAGCTAGCCCATAAGATGGAAAGGGAAGATTTTCAAACTAATTCTACAAAAACAGGATCATCTTGATACCAAAACCAAGTAAGTACAAAACAGCAACAAAAAAAGAAAATTATGCATCAATTACTCTGATGAACATAGATGCAAAAATTCTCAATAAGCTACTTGCAAACCAAATACACCATTACATAAAAAAGATAATACACCAAGAAGGAGGGGGATTTATTTCACAGATGAAAGGATAGTTCAATATAAACAAATCAATAACTGTAATACAACACATTAATAGCCCCAGTGAAATCTTATTACCATCTCAATAGAAGTAGAAAAAGCTATGGATAAAGGACACCATCCATTTATATTGAAAGTCATGTATAAATTGAGGCTAAATTGAACATACCTAAACATCCTAAAGGCTATATATGACAACTCTATAGCTAACATTATATTAAATGGAAAAAACTGCAAATATTCTCCCTAAAATCAGGAAAAAGGGAAGGGTTTTCGCTCTTTCCATTCTTATTCAATGTAGTGATTGAAGTTCTATTTAGAGCAATACAGCAAGAGAATAAAATAGAAGGAATACAAGTAGGGAAAAAAAGGATGAAATTATCTGTACTTGCAGATGGCATGATTCTATGCTTAAAAGATCCCAAAGACGCCATTAGAAACCACTTAGATCTAATTAGCTCCTTCAGCAAAGTAGCAGAATACAAAATTAACATTTAAAAATTGGTAGCATTCCTATATAGCAACAAAAAACAGGAAGAGAAAGAAACCAGAACAACTCTCCCATTCACTCTACCCCATCAAAACATTAAATATTTAGAAATTAATCCAACCAAAGATTCTGAAGTCCTCTATAATAAAAAAAAAATCTTTAAAACTCTAATGGAACAACATTCAGCAATACGGAAGAATGAAATTGCCTTTTGCAGTAAAATGGTTGGAACTGGAGATTATCATTTTAAGTGAGGTATCCCAGGTACAAAAATCACTTTTTAACACTTATGCAGAAGCTAGATGTACATTAAAGTTATATATATATATATATATATATATATGCACACACACACACACACACACACACACACACACACACACACACACACATATATATATATATATATATATATATATATATATATATATATATATATATAAAATATATATAATATATGGGCTGGGATTTAGCTTAGTTGGTAGAGCACCACTCTGCAGTCTCTGAGGTCCCAAGTTCAATTCCCAGCACCACAAAAAAATGGGAGAAGGACCTGGCAACCCAATCCCAAGGCAATCCTGAAACAATCTGCCATTGAAAACCCTATGAGGGTCGCTATGAGTTGGACACGACTCGACTGCACCTAACAACAACAACAACAATATAATATGTGTGTGTGTGTGCGTGTGTGTGTGTGTGTGTGTGTGTGTCATTAAGTGTCATCAAATCAGGTCTGACTCATAGTGACCCTATGTACAACAGTATGAACCACTCCCTGATTCTGTGCTTATTGTTAGGTGCTGTCAAGTCTGCAATGGGAGACAGTAATGGGAAATGGACCCAGCAACGCACTCCCAAAAATCAATCTGCCATTGAATACCCTATGAACAGCAGAGAAGCATTGACAAAGTACTTCGCCTGTTGTACATAGGGTCGCTATGAGTTGGATTCTGTGCTAGGCACACAATATTTTTCATGTTTACAGCAACAAGCCCATTGTTGCAGACACTGGTAAGCCATCTAGTTGAGGGTCTTCATTTTTTTCATTGACCAGCCTCTCTCCCCAACATGATGTCTTTCTCCAGGGATTGGTCCCTCCTGACTTCATGTCCAAAATATGTAAGATGAAGTCTAGCCATGCTTGCTTCCAAGAAGCACTCTGTTTGCACTTCTTCAAGTACAGATGCATTGGTTCTTTTGATAGTCCATGGTATATGCAATATCTGTCTCCAAAACCATGATTCAAAAGCATCAGTTCTTCTGTCTTCCCTATCCAACATCCACTTTTCACAACCATATGTTGAAACTGAAAACACCATGGCATCAGTCAAGTGCACTTTTGTCTTAGATGTAACATCCTTATTTTTCTACATTTTAAAGAGATCTATTGCAAGATCTTTCCCCAATGCAAAATATCTTTTGATTTCTTGATGGCTGCTTCCATGGGTGTTGATTGTAGAACCAAGTAAAGCAAAATTTTAGACAAACTCATTTGCTCTCCATTTATCATGAAATTGCATAGTGACACAGGAGTAAGAATTTTTGTTTTGTTGATGTTGAGACACAATTTAGACTGAAGTTATTGTTCTTTTGTTTTCATCAGTAAGTGTTTCAAATCTTACTTTCAGCAAGCATATTTGTATCATATGCATAATGCAGGTTGTTAATGAATGTCCCTCCAATCCTGATGCCATATTCTTCTTCATAAAGTCCAATTTATCAAATTATTTGCTCAGTATAGGAATTGAAGAGCTAAAAATGAAAGGATATAGCCCTGATGCACACCTTTCTTTACTTTAAACCAGGCAGTGTTCCCTTATTCTATTCTAACAATTGCCTCATAGTCCATGCACAGATTCCTCATGAGTAAAAATAAGTGTTCTTGTATTCTTATTCTTTGTAATGTAATCCATAAATTGTTGTGGTCCAAAGAATAAAATGCTTTTGTATAGTCAATAATACATAGAAATCTTTATGGTAATGTCCTCTTTATTGTCCTCCAAGCAACCCACACCCAAAAATCAATCCGCCATTGAAACCCTATGAACAGCAGAGAAGCACTGACAATAGTGTTTCACCTGTTGGATGTAGGGTCTCTGTGAGTTGGATACCTACTCAATGGTACCTAACAACAACAATGTCCATCTGACATCAGAAATGATGTCATTAGTTTAACACCCTTTTCTCAATCCAGCTTAATTTTCCAGTAGTTTGTGTTCAATATACTGCTGTATTCACTCCTGAATCATCCTTAGCAAAACTTTACTTGCATGTGATATTAATGATATCATTCAACAATTTCTGCTTTTGGTTGGGCTACCTTTCTTGGGAACAGACACAAATATTGATCTCTTCTAGGCAGTTGGCCAGCTAGCTATTTTCCAAATCTCTTTGTTGGGCACTCCTACTCAGGCCTGGATGTTATTGGTGGAGCACCACGCACATAAACACCTTTATACCTCTACCCCAACCACCCTGGGACACTTGAGAGCAGGACAAGTGCAGCTGAGAAGAAGGAAAAGCCTTGGGATGTTTTTCTTTAGAAACACACAAAGCTCTTTATTGCCTCTGCCCTTTGATGGACAGTAAAACCCAGTGAGGTTACAGCTCAAGCACAAGTGTCACAGCTTAAGTGCTACAGCTGTGGTGGCTGCAGCATGGGCAGCAGTGGTGGGTGGCTCCTTTGTTGCCTCTTTCCTCACTGCTTAGGCTTGGGCTTTCTGTGGAAGTCCATTATCCAGAAAGTGCTGGTCTGGAAATGGTTGTGAAGTCAGTAGAAACCTCTTGTCTGATGTCAGCTAAGGAGCTGAGTGAGTGAACTGGGGAACTGCAGCTGGTTAAATAAACTTCACTGACCAATCATTGTATGTGATTAGTTGACCAATCACAGAAGCAGAGCCAAAAATGTTTTGTACAATTTTCCAATCAGGTTGTGGTGGGAATTTCAGAGGGACTAACTTGCCTGGGTAAGCATGGGCATATCCCTGGCTTGCCTTTTCTGGCAAGTCCCTTTTACTTTTCTAATTTAGTTATTAAGGCTTCTTGTGCAGATTCACAAGAATTGGGGTTTTTGCCTAAATTGCCAGATTTATCCTTTACTCTCTTGGCATAAATAAATGAGCACATCCAATACTTCATCTGTTTGGTAAAATATCTCAATTTGGTATGACATCAATTCCTAGGGTCTTTTGTTTCACCAATTCCTTCAAGGCAATTCCACTTTGTCCTTCAGTACCCTGGTCATATGCAACCTTTTGAAATGATTGGTCATCCACTAATTCTTTTTTATATAATTTTCTGTGTATTCTTTCCATCTTTTTTTAATGTTTATTGTGTCACTTAATATTTTCCCTGTATAATCCTTCACAATTGCCACATGAAGCTTGAATATTTTCTTTGACTCCTTAAGCTTGAGAAAAACAGAGCCCTTTCTTCCCTTTTGATTTTCTATCTCCAAGCTCTTTGCATGTGTCATAATATTTGATTTTTTTCTTGTTGAGCTGATCTTTAAAATCTTCTGCTTAGGTCATTAACCTCTTCATGCCTTCCTTATATTTTAGCTGCTCCCCATTCAAGAGCAAATTTGGGAGTCTTTTTGGCACATAATGTGGCCTTTTCTTTTTGTAGTATCTTTTCAATAACCTTTAATTTCCTGATGTATGATGACTTTGATGTCATGTCACAACTCATCTGCTGCTTGATCATTAGTATCTAATGTTTCAAACTTGTTCTTTGGGTGGTCTCTGAACTCAGGTGGTATGTACTCAAGGTCATGCCTGGGCTCTCATATACTTGTTCTAATTTTCTTCAATTTCAATTTGAACCTGCATAAGAGCAGTTGATGGTCTGATCCAAAATCAGCACCTTCTCTTTTTCTGACATTTGACATTGAGCTTTTCCATCATCTTTTGCTACTAATGTAGTCAGTTTAGTTCCTGTATGTTCCGTCTAATGAATCCCGTATATAGTCAATATTTATGTTGGTGAAAACTACATTTGCATTGAAAATGTCTTTGGTCTGACAAAATTCTATTATGTGATTTCCAGAATCCTTTCTGTCACCAAAGCCTTATTTTCCAACTACTGAGCCTTCTTCTAACTTTCCAAATTTTGCATTCCAGTCACCAGTAATTATCAATACACCTGATTGGATAGTCATTCTATTTCATATTGTATATGCTGGTACAAATCTTCCCTATCTTCATTTTTGAGCTTAGTGGTTGGTGCATAAATTAGAATAATTATCATATTTACTGGCCTTCCTTGTAGGTGTATAGATATTATTCTATCACTGACAACATTGTACATCAGGATAGATCTTGAGATTTATTTTTTGATTATGAATGCAACTCCACTTCTCTTTAATCATTCATTCCCAGCAGAGTACACCATATGATTATCTGATTCAAAAGAGCACATTGCAGTCAATTTTTGCTCACTGATGCCTAGAATGTCAATGCTTATACACTCCATTTCCCTTTTGATAATTTTAATTTTCCTATAATCTTACTAGGTACATTACATTTTATAAATATTAAAGGATGTTTATAGTTGTTTCTTCTCATTTTGATTTTTGTCACATCAGCAAATGGAGGTCCCTGGACCTTTCCTCTATTCCTGTCACTAAAGTAGACTCTACTTTGATAAGGCACCTTTTCCCTGGTCATTTTTTGAGTATCTTCCATCCTGTGGGCTTATTTTCTGGCACTATATCTGATAGTGTTTCTCTGCCATTCATAAGGATTTCTTATCCTTCTCCTTAGTCTGGCCTTGTCTGGAAGCTCAGCTGAAACCTCTCACCATGGATGACCCTGCTCATCTGTGATACCTATGGCATATCTTTTTTTTATTGGAAATTTTTAATGTACACCTTAATGTGATTCATTTTGACATGCTTTTCTTTGTGACATTTCCACATATGCATTTTGTTGTACATTATTCATATAGGTTCCCCCTTACCCTCTTATATGTATGTATTTATATATAATTTATATATATTTATATATAAATAATTTATATATACATATAATTCTATATATCTAACATTGGGAAATACAAGGAGACCATCAGGAATGTTGAGAGGAGTGATGGGAATAGGAAGAAGATAGTAAAGTTTAAAGAGTGTGAGAGCATAATATAGAAGGAAAAAAGGAAAGAAAATAGGTGCAAAATACAGGATGCAATTTTATTAACATTCCATATTGAATCTCTTTATACTGTATGCAAATAAAAATACTACTCCTCATAAATATGTGTAATTATTTTTACATATTTATCAAAAAATTTTAAAGCATTTACCTGAAAATGTTAACAATTTTGATTTGATAATTGCATGTGAATATATATATACATATGTGTATATATATATATATATATAAATATATTCAGTTATTACTCTGTATACCATAAATACGTAGAATTATAATACTGATAAAACAAAAAGACCAAATGTTCAAATACATACACTCAAATCCACTCTATTTTAAAAAAAAATCTGAAGAAAGTACTTGCAAAATATATATATAATAAAGACCTCTAAACCAAAAATATACAAAGAGCTCATAAAATTCAACAATAAGAACCAAATCAAGCTGACTTGAACTACATTTAAAAAAAGATCATAACGTTTCATCCTGTTGTTCATAGGGTCACTATGAGTTGGACTACAAACAATAACATCTAACATTAATAAAAACAACAATGAAGATAAAGAGCAACAGGAAACTTCAAATCATTTCTACTCAGAAAGCAATATGGTTACTAATTTGGAAAACAGTTTTTTAATATCTTAGAAAACTGTACACACTCTTTTACAATATTATCTAGTGATTGTACTCTTTGATGTTTACCAAAGGAATTGAAAACTTATGAACACAAAAACCTGCACCCAGAAGCTGATAGTAGCTTTACTCATTATTACCAAGATTAAGAATCAATCAATATATTCTTTAGGAATTTAATGGATAATAGAATGGTGATGTATCTAGAACATGAAATGGCTTTCAATGATGAAAAGAAATGAGCTAAAAACTAAGAAAACGTGGAGGAAACTCAAATACATATTGCTAAGTAAAGCAATCTAATCTTAAAAGGCTATGTAGTATATGATTCCAAGTACAAACAATTTGTAAAATGCAAAAGTGTGGCGAAATTTAAAAAATAAGCCATGGTTGTCTGCAGTTAGAGACAAGAGACAGATAAATAAGGACAACCCATAGGATTCCTAGGGCAGTGAAACCATTCTGTATGTTTCTGCAATGATGGACACATATTATTATACACTTTTCTAAAGCAGAGAATGTACAAGAGTCAATCTAAGGTAAATTATGGGCTCTGGTGATACTAATGTGTCCATGTAGTTCATCATTATAAAAGAATAACACTCTGCTGCAGAATACTGATAATGGGAAAGACTAGGCCTTTGAGGCAGCATGGATTTTATGGGAGATTATTGTAGCTTCTGCTAAACTCTGTTGTGAACCCCAAAATCTCAACCAATAAAATCTATTAAAAAGTAAGAGTTTGGAGTGTGTCTTTTAAATAGGTTTCATATAGAGTTTCTCAAGGACTCATTGCCTTTCAGATTCTTCCAGAAAAAGTTGAAATAATTATCTCGATTGTTATCTCAGATGCTGGGTGGAAGCTATCAAAATACTTTACTTTTTTTGTAGTTAGACCATGCATTTCTCTTTTGTGCTATCCAAGAAATTAATATAAATTGTCAATACACTTGGACCAAAACAGTAAAGGGCTGTCAAAAAAACTCCTGTGTTGTCACATTTGTTATGGAACTCTAGGGAATGGGGTGCAAAAGAACACACATTAATTTATTGATGTTTTAAACACTGTCAGTAACTTTGTTGTGAACTGACAATCCCAGGGCAGTTATTGTGATTCCCTATGGGAATGCTAACCTTACCTATTTAGTTAAATGTATTCTTCATTCCCATGGAATGCATGTGCTCTGTTACTAAGAAAACACCTGCTATGTTTTCTTGTATTCCTACATGGTTTGCACCTGTTACTATTATTGTGTACAATACATTTGCTCTTCATATATATCTACATTCAAGGTGTGCCATTGGTTGGTTTATTCTGAACTGTCACTAATGAGAACTTTTAGAGTTAGAGTGAAACATTTAAATCTCACCCTTCTTTGAGAATATTTCAATATCCTGGTTTCCCCTTTACTTTATAGTTGTGTTAAGTACAAATCACTCTAGCACATGGTATGACATTAAAACATATTGTGAGAACTCACAGAAGGGTGTGATTGTTACTTTAGCTTTTAAAATAGTACTCTCAATACACAGTAGATCAACAGAGGAAATATCAAAGAAAGGGAAAATGTATACTATGATGTAGAAAATATTTTCATTGGCCAGTTAAGATCTTTTGGTTTAGTGCCCACTGAAGATCACTCTCTACAAAATATGGTAGCTGAAATTTCATCTTATGTCTCTAAGTCCTGTGCTCCTTATATGGCATTATCTGATTTAATAATTAGTTTCCTAGAGCTATATTAATTTCCTAGTCCAGCCATATGAAACTAATACAAATTAGATATCTTTAAATAGCAGAAAATTTTCTCCTACAGTTCTCAAGGCTAGATGTCTGAAATTAAGGTATCAGAAAGGCTATACTCTCTCCACTACCTCTGTGAAAAATCTTTCCTGTATCACTCAGCTTCTGGTAGCCTGAGGTATTCTATGTCTTGTGGCAGCATAACTCCAATATATGTCTTCACTTGATGTTCTTTCCTGATGTCTTCACATTAGCTTATAAGTAAAACACTCACATTAAGAGCCAACTCTACTCCAGCATGAAACTTATCTTAAATAAATATATCTACAGAGACTCTATTTCCAAACAAGGTCCTGGGGGTTAGGCTCTCAACATACTTTGTAAGATAAAATTCAAACCATTACAGATTTTAAAATATTAAACCTACAATTGTACTCATAGCATTGAGAAAATATGTATGAAGCGCAATGTAAAATCAATGATCTAGGGAAGCATCTGTGTATACTACTGTGGCAAAACAACAGTTTTATGATAAGCTTGGTTATAGTGTGTTTGGCATCTACAGTATTGAATCATTTATTGTCCATGAACAAATTGAGCTGGGATTTAGCTCAGTTGGCAGAGTGCCATTCTACAGTCTCTGAGGTCCTGAGGTCGATTCCTAGCATCACAAAAACAGGAGAAGGACATAGTGTTCCACTCCCGATGCAGTCCCAAAACAATCAGCCATTGAAAACCCTATAAGGGTCGCCATGTGTCAGACATGACTTTGTGGCACCTAACAACAACATGAACAAATTATCCAAGGGATTTCTAGTAAACTTTATTGTTGTTAGTTGCCATCAGTGTCCAACTCATAGCAACTCTACATACAACAAGCGAAACACTATTTTTAGTGTCACTCTGCTGTTCCTAGGGTATTCAATGGCAGATTGTTTTTTGTGAGTGGGTTGCCAGGTCCTTCTTCTAAGGCTACAACACTGGTGTTCCCAGGTGGTCTCCCATCCAAGTACTAACTAGGCCCAACCCTGCTTAACTTCCAAGATCTGAAGGGATCAGATGCCACAGTGGTATGGCTTCAGGAGGTAGAACTTTAGGTACAATATAATTAGTCCTAGGCTGAACTTGACTATTAAGATTTCTCCTGAAATATTTCCTTTATATTAATGTAACCATTATATTCCAAAATTCAGGAAGTCATCATTAAATACTTATTTTTTAACTCTTCTTAAAAGTGTACTTTATTAGTCTTGCCTTTGAATCCCTCAGAGGATAAAAAATCTTGCCTGATTCCAGTTTTTTGTGTATGTGAGTGTGATTTCTCCTCTACGACTTGATACTATTCAAGTACCTATTTAAACAGTTAGAAATACAATATGTGATATGCTGTTGATATGATATATAATTTATGAAATTCTACTTGCCATAAAAATCAACAAAATATTTACTATATGTGTTGTCCCAGATTCCAGTTACATCCATATAATTTTTTTCCTTTTCATGAGATACAATAAAATCCCACCTACATATTTACAAGAAGGAAGAACCATGAATTTTTACTCTGATAATTATATATCCACATATAGACATATGGACATATGAATTCTGACAGAGTTATTCAAAGCTATTTAAAATGGTTCATTCACTGGTGAGACAGATATTTACTCACGCTCACTACATGATAGGCACCTTTCTGGAGACGTTTGTTACATCAATGAATAAAGGAGATAATACCCGTAGGAACATATACTCTAGTAGAAAAAGAAGAAAGTTTATATTAATTTATAAATATATAATTACATATGTTATTAGATAACATAATAAATTCCCACTAAAAAGGAAATATTTTATGCTAATCCTGTGCCAGGTATGGCACAGTGTTGAGTAGTGCAACATTTTGTTGCACATAGGGTCATAAGAGTTGGACCTGACTCAATGGCACCTAATAACAGTAACAAATCACCTGTTAATTAATAAAAACATTCCAAAACATGGATAAAGATATTTCCTTTAATTCTGAACACTATGCATGCAACTTATATCTCTTTTATAGTTAACAGTGGAGTATTTCACAAACATTTTCAGAAACAGTAACAACTGTAAAAACAGTAAAAACTGCTATCAACACTATAACTTACATTTACCTGTGACATATTCTGATATCTCACATATCTATCTATGAATCCATTTTTTATTGTTGCAATTGCAGTAGGTAAAAAATTGTTTTATTTTATTTTATTTATTTTATTTTATTTTATTCATTTTTTTAATTTTTATTTTTTGCTGTACTTGGGAATTGATTCTAGAGTTTTCCACATACTTTTTAAATGCTCTACCAATAGGTTGCACTCACCATTTTTTTTTAATTAAGTCAGGATCTTGCTAAGAAATGCAGGTTGCCTCTGGCCTTGAACTCATCATGATCCTCGTGCCTCTGCCTTCCAATTCTCTGATATTATAAGCATACACAATCATACCAAGCTAAAATTATGTTTTTTCATTAAGTAAACAATTGCTTCTTTTTCTATAGTTTCAATTTTCCTTAATCTCTAACATAACTATGACTTAATGTATCTGTTTTTATACAGAAGTTTTAAAACAACAATTTTTGTTATTATAAAATACAACATTAAACCATTTTACCTAAATTATTTTAAAATGTCTTCTTTTGAATTATTCCCAAAGGATGAGATGAAAGATTTCTTGCAATAGAATTGAAATGCTTTATAATTCTTATAACATGTTGACAAATTGTCATATTAAAAAGTTACTTGATAACAGATGTGGGGGTATACACCTGTAAACCAGTACTTGGGAGGCTGAGGCAGGGGGATCTTGACCTTGAGTCCAGCCTGGGGTATGTAGTGAGTTTCAGGGCAGCTTGAGCTACACAGTGAGACTCTGTCTCCATAACAATTTCCAAAGAAAGAAAGAATGAATGAGAGAAAGAAAGAAAGAAAGAAAGAAAGAAAGAAAGAAAGAGAGAGAGAGAGAGAGAGAGAGAGAGAGAGAGAGAGAGAGAGAAAGAAAGAAAGAAAGAAAGAAAGAAAGAAAGAAAGAGAGGGAAGAAAGAGAAGGAAGAAAGAAAGAAAGAGAGAGAAGAGAGAAGAGAGAAGAGAGAAGAAAGAGAGAGAGAGATAGGAAAAAGCGAGGGGACTTCATATTCTCTAATATTATCAAAGTACATCTAAGTCAGTCAATACTAATTTCTGCATTGACAATTCTGATGATTATTGTCTTCATTAGAGAAATTTAAGCATTAACATAGTAGATGGTTTTAAGCTTAGCCAGATCATAGCATGTGTTTTTACTTCCCTTTATTACTCATGATGTTACAGTTTTATCTTTTAAAAAGTCTTGGTAGGATAATAGTATCTAACACAGAAGAGTGCTGTCTGACTACTAGAAATTTGTCCTCCATAAGTTGCTAAACTTTAGGTGATGTTTCTGTCCAGTTCTCATACGGCAAATGTAAGCACTAAATACAACCAAGTTGATGATGAAGATTAACCACCACAGTGATTATTTCATCAGCTCTAATGTCAAATGAGCCTACAGCTGTAGCCCTGTGGCATCCGATCCTGTCAGATCTTGGAAGCTAAGTATGGTTGCTCCTGGTCAGTACTTGGATGGGAGACCACCTGGGAACATCAGGAGCTGTAGGCTTGGGAGATGGACCTGGCAATCCACTGCCAAAAATCAATCCACCACTGAAAACCCTATGAACAGCAGAGAATCACTGACAGTGTTTCACCTGTTGTATGTAGGGTCACTATGAGTCTGATGCCAATGGGATGACACCTAAAAACAACAATGTCAAATGAAGAAAGTGGTTGACAGAGACAGCCAAGAGAGAAGATATTCAACATATATATATGAAAAATTATGGTGATCTCAGATACTGCAAGCTTGGGACCTAAGTCCGGCAACCCACTCCCAAAAATCAATTTTCCATTGAAAACCCTATGAATAGCAGAGAAGCACTGACAATAGTGTTTCACCTTTTGTATGCAGGGTTGCCCTGAGTTGCAGACACCGACTTGATGGCACCTAATAACAACAATGAACAAAATGTGATTCCACCTCATCCTCTAAATTGTTTTATTTTGGGAGAAGTTAAGATGACCATCCTACTTTGTTCTCTCCTTCTATTTAACAAATAATACCTATGAGTTCTGTAGGTGCTATAGGTACAAAACACCACAAAATGGTGTCAGAAAACAATATAAATCTATTGTCTCACCCTTTTAGAGGCCAGAAATCCAAAATTTACTGTGTAAGCAGAACCACACTTTTTCCTAAATCTTTAGGGGAGTGCTTTCCTGCCTCCTGTAATACTGATAACTCCAAGCATTCCTCAGTTTGTACCAATCTAATGCCAGTCTTCATCTCCATCTTTGCTCTCTGTCTCTATTTCCTTCTCTTTGTGTCTTTGTTTTCTCATCTTACAAGGGGACCATTCATTTTAGATGGGAGCCAACTGAATTCCTCATGATTTCATCTTAACTTGATTACAACCTGCAAATTCCTTATTATAAGTAATACCACATTCTAAAGTATTAGGATTAGGATCTTTTGAGGGGACTCAATTTAACACGAAAATTTCTTATTAAAATATGAAACTTAAATATTGTAATGCATAGCATTTTCTTCTATTTCTGGTACTTTCCTAATCTGCCTTACTCAGCTCTTTTGAAATGATTGAACATGAGTAAATGGAACAGTAGTAGAAGTGTATAGTAGTAGAAGTGATAACAATCCCAACTTTAACTGTGGATATTTTAAAGGCCACACTTTGAATATGTGGATTCTAGACAGTGGAATCCAGAGTCAGAGCCATATTTAGAAGAGAGTTTCCAGAAACCTGAATATAAGGCACAATACATATAGTGTATACAATATACAGTATACAAATATGCAGTATACACTGTTTAATACACTATATACAGTATAATACTGTATGTGCAGTATAATACAGTATATACAGTGTGAGAGAGTGTTTGTGGTATATACAGTATATACAGTATATGTACAGTATGTGTATAGCATTTGTACAGTATACTATATATAGTATATGCTGTGTATATATACTATATATATACTTATGTGTATATGTATATAGCCTGCAACGGTAGCCCTGTGTCATCCGATCCCGTCAGATCTTGGAAGCTAAGCAGAGTCGGGCCTGGTTAGTACCTGGATAGGAGACCACCTGGGAACACCAGAAGCTGTAGGCTTGGGAGGCGGACCTGGCAACCCCCTCCCAAAAATCAATCTGCCATTGAAAACCCTATGAACAGCAGAAAAGCACTGACAATAGTGTTTCCCCTGTTGTACAGAGGGTCGCTATGAGTCGGATACCGACTCGACGGCACCTAACAACAACTAACAACAACATATGTATATATGTATGTGTATGTATATATGTATATGTAAATGTATATTGTATATATATGTATATGTATATATGTATATATATTGTATATTTGTATATATACTGTATATTATACTGTATATACACTGTATATATACTGTATACATACACTGCATACATACACTGTATACAGTATATATACTGTATATATACAGTATAGCACAGTATATACAGTATAATATACAGTATACAGATATAATGCACAATAAATAAGCTATAATGTTAACCCAATAAAATGCACAGAGCCTAATTTTATTAATATACAGAAATGAATTAAGAGAATATTTTACTATAAAATATTTATTATAGAATTATTAAATATAATATTTAAAATCAAGGACAGAAAATATATAGAGAAGTTCTTTAATTCCACACCTTACAGTTCGGGTTACCCTCATATAATTAAACTTTCTTCAAGATGTAATGTACAGTAGCATCTTCAATGAGCTACATTTTTAAACATGAAAATAAACTTACTATTAATAAAAACTTATGGTGCTTCATAAAAATTATAAATTACCAGTGCCTCTTTAAAAAGTGGTCATGTTTATCTGTTGTTAGATGTTATCCAGTTGGTGTCTGACTCATAGCAACCCTACATACAACAGGCAAAACACTATTGTCAGTGCTTCTTTGCTATTCATAGGGTTTTCAGTAGTGGATTGATTTTTGGGAGTGGGTATCCAGATCCTTTTCCCAAGCCTACAGTATCTGGGGCTCCCAGGCAGTCACCTATCCAAATACTAACCAGGCTGGACCCTGTTTAGTTTCCGAGATCTGGTAAGATCTGAAGCCACAGTGCTATGGCTGCAGGCCAATTTATATAGACACTATATTTTAGTGTGTCATAATTATAAAATTGAAATTAGTCTAAAATCTCTTGCTATTTAAAATATTGTTAATAACCTAGTTAAAATATAACAAATGAAATCTAGAATTTTATCTAGGTAAAAAAAGGCAACATTTCTATTTGAAATAGATTGTACAAAGTATTTGATTCACATTATAAGTAAAATTAAACGTCCTGGAATTATAGGTAGAAATCATGTAAAAAGATGTTTTCTTTACTTTAAAAAATTTAATTTTTTGGAAAATTCAAAACATTTGCTGGTACTATTGCTAAACACTAACATGACTTCTTGTTGTTAGGTAATGTCAAACTGCGTCCAACTTGTAGCAACACTATATACAACAAAATTAAAAAGACACCAACTTTGTGCCAGGCACACAATCTTTTTATGTTTAAGCTCATTATAGTAATCCATCTACTTGAGGTTCCTCCTTTTTTTCATTAACCTGCTACTCTCCCAAACATGATGTCTTTCTCCAGGGATGGGTCCCTCCTGAAAATATGTTCAAATTTCACAAGCAGCAGTTTACACATCTTTCCTTCCAAGGAGCATTCCATTTGCATTTCTTATAGGATGGATCTGCTGGGTCTTTTGGCAGTCCATTTTATATTCAACATTCACTTTCAGCACCATAATTTATAAGCATCAATTCTTCTCTTGCATCTCTTATTTAACATTCAGCTTTCACAAGCATATGATGCAAGTGAAAATACCATTGCATGAGTCAGGCATACATTTGTCTTCAAGGTGATGTCTTTTCTTTTCCATACTTTAAAGGAGTGTTTTGTGACAGCTTTTCCTAATGCAATGCATCTTCTAATTTCTTCACTGATGCTTTCATGGGTATTGATTATTGTTGTTGTTAGGTGCCATAGAGTCGAGTCTGACTCATAGCGACCCTATGTACAGCAGATGGAAACACTTGTCGATTCTGTGCCAGGCAAACCACCTTATTTATGTTTAAGCCCATTGTTTAAGCCCATTGCAGACACTGTGTCAATCCATCTGGTGGAGGGTTTTCCTCTTTTGCGTTGACCTGCCATTCTTCCAAACATGATGTCCTTCTCCAGGGATTGTTCTCTCCTGACTGCATGTCTGAAATATGTAAGATGCAGTTTGGCCATTCTTGCTTCCAAAGAGCACTCTGGTTGTACTTCTTCTAGGACAGATTTGTTGGTTCTTTTGGCAGTCCATGGTATATTCAATGGACGTCTCCAGCACCACAATTCAAAAGCATCAATTCTTTTTCTGTCTCTCTTGTTCAATGTCCAGCTTTCACAACCATATGATGCCACTGAAAATACCATGGCATGAGTCAGACGCACCTTCGTCTTCAATGTGACATCTTTGCTTTTCAATACTCTAAAGTGATCTTTTGCCACAGCTTTTCCTATAGCAATGCGTCTTTGGATTTCTTGACTGCTGCTTCCATGGGTGTTGATTATAGAGCCAAGCAAAGCAAAATCTTGGACAACCTCAATCTTTTCTCCATTTAATGTGAAGTTGCGTGCTAACCCAGTCGTAAGGATTTTTGTTTTGTTGATGTTTAGTCCTAACCCATATTGAAAGCTATGATCTTTGATCTTCATCAGTAAATGTTTTAAATCCTCTTCATTTTCAGCAAGCAGAGTTGTGTCATCTGCATAACGCAGGTTGTTAATGAGTCTTCCTCTAATCTTGAATGTCACATTCTTCCTCATAAAGTCCAGCTTCTTGGATTATTTGCTCAGTGTATAAATTGAAGAGATAGGGTAAAAGTATACAGCCCTGACGCACACCTTTCTCAACTTTAAACCACTCACTGTTTCCTTGTTCTATTCAAACAACTGCCTCTTAGTTCATATACAGATTTCTCATGAGCACAATTAGGTGTTCTGGTATTCCCATTTTCCGAAGTGTTATCCATAATTTGTTATGATCCATACAATCAAATGCTTTTGTGTAGTCAATAAAACATAGACATCTTCCTGATATTCTCTAAATATGCACCTGACATGAGCAATGATGTCCCTGGTTCCCCGCCCTCTTCTGAATCATGCTTGATTTTCTGGTAATTCCCTGTCTGTATATTGCTGCAGTCGCTTCTGAATGATCTTTAGTAGAATTTTGCTGGTGTGTGATATTAATGATATTGTCCAATAGTTTGCACATTCAGTTGGATCCCTTTTTTCAGTAATAGGCACAAATACAGATCTCCTCCAGTCAGTTGGCCAAGCAGCTGTTTTCCAAATCTGTTGGCATAAACATGTTAACAAGTCCAGTGCTGCATCTGTTTGTTGAAACATCTCTATTGGTATCCCATCAATTCCTGGAGCCTTGTGTTTCACCAGTTCTTTCAAGGCAGCTTCCACTTCATCCTTCCACACCATTGGTTCCTCTTCATATGCAACCTCTTGGAATGGTTGGTCATCTAACAATTCTTTCTTGTATAATGACTCTGTGTATTCTTCCCATCTTCTTTTGATGTTTCCTGCATCATTTAATATTTTCCCTGTAGAATCTTTCACTTCTGCCACTCGAGGCTTGAATTTTTTCTTCACTTCCTTAAGCTTGAGAAACACTGATCGTGTTCTTCCCTTTTGCTTTTCTGCCTCCAGCTCCTTGCACATGTCGTTGTAATATTTGTTTTTGTCTTCTCGAGCTGCCTTCTGAAATATTCTGTTTAGTTCCTTAACTTCATCATGTCTTCCTTTTGCTTTTGCTGCTTGATGACGTTCAAGGGCAAGTTCTACTGTCCCTTTTGACATGTAATTTGGTCTTTTCTTTTTTTCTTGTCTTTTTAAGAACTTTTTGTTTCCTTCTTGAATGATGTCTTTTATGTCATGCCACAACTCTTCTGGTCTCCTATCATTTGTGTCTAATGCATTAAACCTATTTTTGAGGTGGTCTCTGAACTCAGGTGGGATATACTCAAGGTCATACCGTGGCTCTCATATACTTGCTCTAATTTTCTTCAGCTTCAGTTTGAACTTGCCTATGAGAAGTTGATGGTCTGATCCACAGTCAGCACCTGGTCTTGTTTTGACATTTTGTATAGAGCTTTTCCATCGTCTCTTTCCACATATGTAGTCAGTTTGATTCCTGTATGTTCCATCTGGTGAAGTCCATGTGTATAGTCTCCATTTATGATGTTGAAAAAATATATTTGTAATGTAAAGGTCTTTTGTCTTACAAAATTCTGTCATGGATCGCCAGCTTCGTTTCTGTCACCAAGACCATATTTTCCAACTACTGAGCCTTCTTCTTTGTTTCCCTTTGCATTCCAGTCACTGGTGTTTATCAATATGTGTTGATTGCATGTTTGATCTATTTTAGATTGCAGAAGCTGATAGAAGTCTTCCCTTTCTTCATTTGTGGCCTTGTTGGTGGGTGCATAAATTTGAATAATAGTCATATTAACTGGCCTTCATTGTAGGCATATGGATATTATTCTATCACTGACAACATTGTATTTCATGACAGATCTTGAAATGTCTTTTTTGATGATAAATGCAACCCCATTTCTCTTTAGTTTATCATTCCCAGCATAGTAGACCATATGATTGTCTGATTCAAATTGGTCTATGCAAGTCCATTTTACCTCACTGATGCCTAGAATGTCAATGTTTATGAGCTCCATTTCTCTTTTAACAATTTCTAATTTTCCTAGATTCATACTACGTACATTCCATGTTCCAATTATTAATGGATGCTTACAGTTGTTTCTCCTCATTTTGAGTTGTGCCACATCAGCAAGTTGAGCACCCTGGGGCTTTACTCCATTTCCGTCATCACGGTAGACTCTACTTGGAGGAGGCAACTCTTCCCCAGTAGTCTTTTGAGTGCCTTCCAACCTGGGGGCCTCATTTTCCAGCACTATATCTGACAGTGTCTCTTTGCTATTCATAGGGTTTTCAATGGCTATTTGTTTCGGGAGTGGCTCGCCAGGTCCTACTCCCTTCAATCAACATACTTCCCTTGAATATCAGATTGGCTAAATTGCTTTGATTTAAATCCTGTCTGACGACCTCAGCAATTATGTGATGTTAGCTAATGTGTTTAGGTAATTTGTGTAAAGTTTAATTATATTATATAGTGTCTAGAATAGGGTTTGTCTGGAACATCATAAAATTATAGAAAAAAGCAGCTAATAATATTACTATTATTGTCATTCTAAAAATATATATTAAATGAATGTTGAATTAGCTTATATGTAATAAGTACTTAATATGCAGAGGATATGGTTTTATTGCTATAAATGCAAATATTTTAATAAAGAGCTACATAAACCAGTTATCTATTTGATAAATGTCTCATAGCTGAAATTATTTGGCAATTTACCTCATTAGTTAGAATGATAACCTGAAAACTTTTGTATCTTCAATGCTTTATTACTAAGCTATAACATTACAATTTGAAATATTAATTGCACATAAATATACATATATTAGTTTCTTGCAACTACATGAAAACATTTTATACTCAATTTATATTTTTTTCCTAATTAACAATTCTTATCATGATTTCTGATATAGAATTTTGAATTCTTGCTTAGCCATTTCTCTCTGTGCTGGAGAAAACTACATTTGGGAGTAAATATGGACCATACATATTGGTTGTTCTTTTATCTACTTCTTTTAGAGACTGATATCCAGGTTAGTATTTTCAGTGTAACTTTGCATCTACTTTCCACTCAGTTGATTTTCAAATCATTTATAGTTATCTTGAGTTTTTTTTTTAGTAGAATATCAAACTTTATGATGCCTAACAATTCCCAAACCTAGAAGTGTAGGGAGTAATAAATATGGAATATGGCAGAAGATTGTATCATGATACATCAGTTTCTGTAGATGATCTAATTCCATTCATGGTTTAAATTTTCATTAGAAATTTTCATATCATGTTAAAATAATCTTTTCTGCCTAAATATTTAGTATTATATAATTAATACATATAGGGAAATGTATAATAACTATATGCATTATTGTGCCTACTATAGGATGATGAAGTATATTTAATCCTTTATCATATGGATTCATCAAACCAAAGAGAAGAAACATGCCTTTCACACCATAATCAAGATTACCAATGACACTTTTGAATAATCGAATTTTGCCTTATGGACATTGTGAATCATGTGAATAATTCACATATTACTTTTGAATTGACAACTATGAACTAAAAAGCAATTCTTTACTCCTGATCTTGTTTCACAGGACTTCACAGCATTCATTTTCTACATGTTTCTTATTCTGCTTCATCACACTTCTTTTTCTATTTTAGTATCACTTTCACAGGTGCTTTTACTTTTCAATTATATGTATTTTTGTTTTTGGTTCAATTGCTTCAATTATGTCATATAAAGTGATTTGGGAGCAAATTCAGTTTGGAAATTTTGCTTAAAAAATGGTTGAGGATGGGTTTAGATCCTTCCAACAACTAGTAGGTAAATTTATTGGATTTGATCAAAGCTCCTGTTCATTGTAATGAGGTTATCTTTCAACAGCTTTCAATATTATCACAAAGTTACATAATTATCATTCCATACATAATTTGGTTCTGGAAAGTATTTTCCAATATAACCAAAATTCACTTACTTAAAATATCTTTCCTATATGTTCAACTAAGCTGATTTTTATACTTGGTTTCTGTTAATTAATTTTAGTAAATCAGTAAGAATTTGACATTTCTTCTTCATCTGCTTTCTAGGAAATAGGTCAGTCATTCTCCTTGATGTAGATCCACAGTTTTATCATAAGCTATTAATCACTTTCTATAAGGGCTAATTAACCTATTCACATTTTTCCAAAAACAAACTGAGCTGTTATCTTCCTTAACTCTTTCCAAATTTAGATTATTTTAAACTTTTGGTATTTTATTTCTGCTTTTAGAATGATATTTTGAATAACTTTCCATATCTATCTATCTATCTATCTATCTATAACATATATAGATGTATATATACACATACATACATACACACACACACACACACACACACACACACACACATATATATGCACACACACATACAAACAAAACTTACTTTGAAAACAATATCTATGTTTTTACCAGAAGAAAATGAAAGATATAGAAAATCCTTCTATGACTTCTTTTTTTGGCAACAGTGGAAAGTGGAACCTAAGACCCTAAGTCCTTGTACACACTCTTCATGTGCTCTACTACTGGGCTCCACAACTGGCCCCCTTTTCAAAAGTTTTCTTTTCTTTTCTTTTCTTTTTTAATTATCATACAGAATCTCCTTAAATTGCACAGGTTGCCTCTGGCCTAGAATTTGCAATTCTTCTGTCTCTACCTCTCCAGTCCTTGGGATTATAATCATGGGTGAACTTTCCTGGCCCCTGTAAGATTGATTTTCTCTTTTTAAACTTTTTTGCTCCCTCTTTTGTGGTATCTTCAGTTTTTAGCTCAACTGCTTAGTTGTTGCACATGATAAAGATGATGGATGTGTTTCATTTTACCTCTTGCCCTTGATGTATTCTTGCACAATGAATGAATGGATTAACATATCAATGAATGGTATACCTTTCTTTCTAAAGACCATATTTATTAGTAATGGTATCATATTATTTTTAATTTTCCAATTTAAGTTTTTCTGTAACCCTCTGGATAAACACCTTAAGATCATTTGGAGCTGAGTGCAGTGGTGTATACCTCTAATCCCAGTGATTCAGAAGGTGGAGGCAGGAGAATCCTGAATTTGAAGCCAGAGGCAGCCTGCATGTAAATTGTTGTTGTTTGGTGCCATCGAGTCCATATCCGACTCATAGCGACCCTCATAGGGTTTTCAATGGCAGAGTGTTTTGGGATTGCCTTGGGAGTGGATTGCCAGGCCCTTCTCCCACTTTTGTGGTGCTGGGAATTGAACTTCGGACCTCAGAGACTGCAGCACAGTTCTCTACCAACTGAGCTAAATCCCAGCCCTGCATGTAAATTAGCAAACCCCTAATCTAAAAGTTAAAAAAAAAAATGGGCTAGGTTTGTGGCTCAATGGTAGGGCACTTGCAAAGTATGTGTTTGACATTGGGTTCAATCCTCTAGCACTGAAAAGAAAAAGATTATCTGGAAACTTAGAAATTGCCTCCCCTATTTGTTGAAACAGAAGATAATTTTTTCAGCAATTTCTTTTGCCTCTGATTTAATACTTTCTTATAAGTTTTAATCTTTACTTATAATAAGAAATAATAGGAAATAAGCAAGGTAGTCTTAGTTGAAAATGTTAGTACTTCTGGGCTCAGTGGCACTTGCCTAAAATTCCAGAGGCTCTGGAGACAGAGACAGAAATATCTCAAATTTGAGGCCAAAGGAAACCTGCATAATTTAGCAAGACCTTGTCTCAAAGTAAAAAGAATAAAGTAAGGACTAGGAGTGCAGATCAGTGGTAGAGTGCTTGCAATGTGTGGGGCCTTGAGTTCAACCCCAAGAACCACATAAAAAAAAAATTCCATTTATAACAATGGCAATGGCATTTATAGTTACAAAATTTAATCATTACCGACACTTATGCCTATTACATATAATGGTTATTCATTCAAAATCTTTATTAAACATTGTGTTTTTGAAGTAAGGAACAAAAATAAATATAAATATGTTTTTCTGGCCTGTTTGAGTACATAAGCTACTGGAGAAAACAGTAGACTTATTGTAAGTAAATAAGCAAATGTAATTCAATAGGAAAGATTATATATAAATTGCTATATAAGTATAAACAATTTGGAGATCAATTATTGAATACTACTGAAAGGATGAAACATATAATATTTGGATAATCAGAAAACAATCTTTCAGATCTACCCAAAAAAGGGAAATATGAATTTATCAAGTACAAATAAAACCTATTTCAATTCACTATTAAGAATGGTCTGCAGTTGTTTTGTTTCTCAAAAGAGATACTTATTATTTTTTAAACAGGAAAGGAGTTCCACAAATTTCTGAGCATATGCGGACAACTACAGGAGAGAGAAAAAAACTAAAAAAAAAAAAACATTGCCCAAGGCCTTCAGCAGTGGGTAAATTTTAGGCAAGACATTTTTTTCTACACTTTAGAAAATATATTGCTAATAAAATTTTCTAGCCCATGTTTATGGATAAATTATATATTACTAGATAATGTAGGGAAATGTCTTCAATCTAGCAACATATCTTCAATAAAGCATCATACCTGAAATGAATTGAGGCTGTCAGTACAAAGGACAAATTATCATATAATTCATTTTATAAATTCCTTCCATGGAGCCTTGGAGGTTGGAATATAACTATATATTGAAATTATACCACAATTCCTCATGTCAAACTTTGACCTGCTTCTGTTTAACTCCTTGGATTTCTGAGGTCAAATTTCTGAAAAGGTAAGTAGTTTGATCTAAGTGGTTTGATTAGAAAAATTAATTTATCTTAATCTTCTGCTATCAGTGTAGCATATGCATAGTTTAATTTCAATAGATTTCTGTAGAAATCATACATTCCTAGAAATGAATAGTTTCATCTGTAGAACCAACTTGGAATTGAAAATTTACATGAATTATTTTTCATCTTTTAGTCATACCCGATTTTCAGCTATGGAACATTGGATGAAACACTGAGTAGATGAAGAAAAATCTATTTTAGAATTGAATGCCATATGGGAAAAATGAGAAAGAAAAGAATTCTTAGAAGGGTGATGTAGCATTCTGTGGCATAGCTCACAGTGGTGTGAAAGATGTGCTACATGCCATATATTGAGTGCTAAACATTTTATTAACTAATATCTAACAAGAAATAAAAGACATCACTGTCAACCAGGAATATAGGTATAAAATTTATAGAGTGTTCTGTTTGTTAAATGACCAATTATTTCTGATTCATTAATGAAAAGTCAGATTGACTTGGTTTATATTAAACCTACAACTTTGAATTATTCTAGCCTACATGTTATACTTGCCTGCAGCGATAGCCCTGTGGCATCCTATCCCGTCAGATCTCGGAAGCTAAGCAGGGTCAGGCCTAGTTAGTACCTGGATGGGAGACCGCCTGGGAACACTAGAAGCTGTAGGCTTGGGAGTGTGGGGCGTGCGCCTCCCGGTCCGGCCTGAAGGTTCGGACGGGCTGCGCCGCCGCGCACACAGATACTAAACACAATTCACTCGGGACCCTCAGGTGAGGGGCGCAGATTCCCACGGCCCTCGGGACCCCGGAGGAGACGGGAGAAAGGAAAAGCCTCAGGCACTTTTGCCTTCCAGGGACAAACACCTGTGTTGGTCGTCTCGGTGGTCAGGAGGAGACAGCTGCCGCTTCCTCCGTGATCAGATGGAGAGCAGGTTCTTTTCCTTGTCGAGGATTGAGACGGAAGAGCATTATTTCCTCATCAAAGGTTGGGGGAGAGCAGCGGGAGAGGCACGTCCTCATCTGTGGTCCGGGCAGGAACAGGCGAGAAGGCGCAGAAAGGGATGCCAGAAAGGCCGTGCCAAAAAAAGATTGAGCTGCGGCAGCGCAGCTCTTTATATAGTTTGCCCATGGAATGGCCTGAGCCAATCAGCTTTCAGTCCAATTGTCCAATCAGGAAGGGTTTTGTACAAACATGCAACCAACTTACTTTCATTTTCCCTAGATTTCTAACTTACAAACCAGATATTCAAACGCCATTTTCCCAGTTTGGGAGTTTTTGCCAATTTCCTGCCAATTCTTCCCTACAGGGAGAAGGACCTGGCAACCTCCTCCCAAAAATCAATCTGCCATTGAAAACCCTATGAACAGCAGAGAAGCACTCACAATAGTGTTTCCCCTGTTGGACAGAGGGTCGCTATGAGTCGGATACCGACTTGAGGCCACCTAACAACAACAACATATGTTATACTTGAGTTTTCAGAGTTATCTTCAGAAATAAAAATAAGAACACTCAAGTTTTTCACCAAATGGCCCTCTTTGTACAAAATGAACCAATGGCTAGAATTTGATAGATTCTTTTCTTATTAGTTGAGCTTTCTCAGGTTGGTGTAATTCACCCCACCCCCACGCCCATACAATGAATTGACTTTGGATCTAATGTCTGGCTCCAAACTGTCTGAAATTCTCATCAACATGGCCATCTGTTCCAGCAGGGATATACACATTGGCATCTGACAGACCTTCTTGACAGTTTCTATTTCCATATATCAGATACGAAAGCAACTGCATTCTCTTATATTTTTTGTTTCTAATTTTCTTTGCAAAACTCACTATAAAATACCATGGTAATATCATGGGGAAAATATACAAAAAACACTGTAACTAAATTTATGAGACTTTGTTAGTATCTTGCTAATTGATGGTATTAATCTCCTTTCTTTAGTTTTACATTCAGTTTTACTTTAGCTTCTTTACTAAGGAATATATTTTTATAATCAAGTAAACTTTCAGGTAAAAGTAACTCAAATCTAAAATGTCTGTTCTAATTTTAGCAATGTAGATTCAATTTATTATTATTCCATTGTATACCACATTTTGGTGGTTTAAATTTTATTAAAGCTGAGAATCATGACAAACACTCTTTCTCCAGTGCTTTATAAGGTAAAGAAGCAAAACTCTGTTGTATAAAAGAATTTTTCAGCAAGAGAATACTTTCTGTCCTCTGTAATGGAAAATCTTGAACTTACTTTTATTTTGCCTCTATTTGCTGTTGGTATCACAGATGATCTTAAATCTTTACTTCATACTCTTCAACCTTGTTCATGTGGCCACTTGTCTGAAATCTCTTTCTGTTTACAAAGTTGTGATGTTACTTTTTTTCTGCAAAAGTAAAAATTGTGCTTTTATTGACTGTAAGTTGAGGAAGTTCATATTTTCCTCCTTTCTTTCTTGGCAACAATTGATCAGAGAAACAGAAAATAATGTTCTACTTCCTTTTTGTCCTGATTGTCCAAATGGGCAATTTCTGTAATTTTGGACTTTTGGCTCTCTGTACTATTGATTGTTTCAAAATGACTGTTGGATATGAGTTGCAACATAGGTCAATGTAAAAATATTTTTAACCTAACTTTACCAACGTTGGTTTTAGTTTGTCAGTGGAATTGAAAGACATCCCTGACTTCCCTAGGAGGGTATGGTTTACAAATATTAGTTTGATCTATCAAAGGGAGATAACATTTTAAGGAACTTGTAATGGAGCGAAGTTAAATGTGTTGAATTGGAAATGATTCTACCATCACTTCATTGTTCAGTTGTGTTTCTCAAAAGAAACCAGCAGACCAAAATCACTTATCATTTTTTATATTTATAAATTCTTTTGTGCAATTGATTTACTGTGGCTTTTGCAATTTATGCACATTCAGTTTTTAAGTGTCAGGAATTTGGAATGGGGCTGATGAGTCACATTAAGCATTCTCATACTCTGGGACAGCATAGATGTAACAGCACACTTAATTGCACTCATTTAACCATTAAGCTCTGTTTCCAAGGGCTCTGCCAGTTGTCAGGTGCACTATATTACAGTCCCACATGGCATATGACATCTCTTCTATTTGCTGCATCTGGTTAGAGCCCTCTAGTAAATGCTGGTATATAAGCTGGTGAAAGAGTCCAGGTGTAGGACAATGACGCTCAAGTTAATGATGGTGAAGCATTAGAAAAATTGCCCTAGAGAATGCTTCACAACTGATAAGACTGGACAACAATTTTTCATATTCAAATGAATATAGTCATATCACATACTTGCATTAATTGATTTATTTTCAGCAATTCGAGTTTGGGGCATTTATCAAAAGATTATTTTTAAAGTAACTACTAAACACAAAAGATTCTATTAATTTTACAAACTTTCAATGTAAATATTTTTTATCAGACTTGGGAGGAACTAGATTTATGAATTAATGGATTTAAATTATTGACATTTTTACTACAACATGAAGATTTTTCCATTCACATTACCTTCTCTCCTATGATCAAAGAAACTTCACATGGATTTTTTTTACCATTTCACAAATTACAACTGTGTTATAATTTCTAAATTAAAACAAAATATAGTAGATTAAAAGATATATATTTATTTATAACATTTTATTCAAAGGAATCTCTGCCAATCAAATGCTATCTAAGTCATTAAATACTTAATGCAGGCCTGGTGTGACGTGTAATCCCTGAACTCAGGAGGCTGAGGCAAGAGGACGCAAATTCAGCACCAGGTTGGGCTATATAGTGAGAACCTGTCTAAAAAATAAAATAGAACAAAATAAACCTCAATGCAAAGACCTGCATAAATGTGACTGACTTTTATAGTTTTCTTTTTCTCCTACCTTTTCATATGATTTGGGGAAAAAAAAATCAGAAATATAGCAATACGGCAAAAGTTGTAAAATCTAATTTGGTGTACCACCTTCTATCATGCGTCCAAACATTTGAGTTTAATGGAAATTGTTTCAATTTTCCATTGAAAGGTAATGAGATTTTCAAGAAATTTTGGAATCTGTGAAAAAATGTATTGTCCATGTAAATAATTATTGAAACCTAAATTTAAATGTAATCAATTTAAAAGTATTAGAGTAGTTGAAACAAGAATATCCTGGCTATTTAATAAGCATTGTGCTAACATAACCAAAAATACAAGTGGGGCTCTTTTCAGAAGCTATGTTGTTGTGTGTGTGTTTTGAACATGTAGATGGATTTCACACAAATATACTACTCTGAGTTATTCTAATGTTCATGTACTTTTATGGTGTAATGATCTTAGTAGTTTATAAAATAATTCATAACCACAGTATGTAATAATGTTTAATTTGCCTCCTTTATCCCTTCTTTCCACCTTCTCTTCAGGCCTTTTTTCCAAATTCAACAATTTTAGAAAATATATTCAGTATGGGTTTGAAATCATCCTAGGTAGTGAGGGTGTTGAGATGATAACACTTCTAACTTCCAATGGAGGAAACACACAAACAAAAAATTAGAATACAGTAGGATGTGTAATATGAAATTCAGAGGTCTAAAATGTCTTGGATTATACAGAACAAGTAACTAGTACAGATTATAAGTGTCTGTGACATTCCCAGAGGTTCTCTTACATGGTTTGGTTGTGTTTTATGCACCAAATATGCATTTTCTGAAAGCTTGGCTCTTATGTAATGATGTTGAGAGGTAATAGAACCTTTAAGAAATGAGACCTATTGAAGATAATTAGATATTAGGGCCATCAAGCTTGAAAGAGATTAATTTCTATTTCACTGAAGTAGGTTAGGTCTCATGAAGTTTACCACCAGTGGGTTGTCACAAAATGAGACCACCCTGCACATTTTGCCTCAAAGATATGCACCATTTGCTGCTCTTGCTCATACCCCTGCCATATGATGCTACCTCTCACATTACTATGCAGGATGAGGCCCTCCCAAAATAGGGCCCCCAATCTTGAACTTCCTTGCTTCCAGAATTGTACAACCTAATGTATTTCTTGGGCTGGGATTTAGCTCAGTTGGTAGAGCGCTGCGCTGGAGTCTCTGAGGCCCAAAATTCAATTCCTAGCACTGCAAAAATGGGAGAAGGGCCTGGCAATCCATTCCCAAGGCAATCCAGAAACAGTCAGTCATTGAAAACCCTATGAGGGTTGCTATGAGTCGGATACCGACTCGAAGGCACCTAACCACAAAAACAACAATGTATTTCTTATCTTTATAAGTTACCCAGCCCTAGGCACTCTCTTAATAGCAACAGAAAGTGGACTAAGACAATTTTCTCTGACTTGGGCTTCTGACTAGAAATTTTATTGCAAGTATAGATTTGAGAGACAAGAGAACACCTTCCTCTGTGGCTAGGTTAAAAGCTGTACTACGCAGTCTCTCCTCCTGCCAAGTCACCAGAGGGGGCCAGAAATCCAGGCAACAGGAGTTACAGAAGAGATAACAGCTTAGAAATGAGGTTTGTAGGCTTGTTAGGCAAAGTTGTCAGCGAAACTCCCACCTTTTACTCTATAAACCTCCAACAGCAGTAACTTTTACTGTGGCATAAAAAATGAATTTTTTTTCTTGAACCTCTGGTTTTGTTATTGTAAGTAATGTATTGTCACTATAAAAACAACATTTTTGTTATCACATAAACCAGAAGAGAGAATAAAAGCTGAAATTTCACCATCCTGTAGCACATCCTAAGTTGCACACAAGAAACCATTTCACTTTATCTTCCACAGGCCCAAGAGATTTGTATTGATGGTTTTGACCAGAATTTCGCTTGTCTCCAGGCCACTGCTAGACAGAAAGTGGTTTCATAGCCTCATTCTATCCGCTTGTACCCGGAGAAAGCACACAAGCCTCCTGAGGCTTTCTGAGACATTTTGCTGCTAGCAACAATGGGCAAGAGAGATATTAAATGCAAAAGGAAGGCTTAAAATTCTCATGATATCTGCCTCCCCAAAAGTGGTCTCTGATATTCTAACTTACTGTACAACTTTAAGAATAGTATTATTGAATCATTTCAAAAGAATTTTACCAGAAGCCAGGCGCTGTGGCACACGCCTGTAATCTCAGCTATTTGGGAGGCAGAGGCAGGAGGATCACAAGTTCGAGACCAGAGGCAGTCTGCGAAACTTAGCGAGACCCTGTCTCAAAAAGTAAAAAAAAAAAAAAAAAAAAAAAAAAAAAAAAAGAATTTTAACAGACAATACAAAAGTATTTCTAAAGTCATAATTCTTTTCATTGGAATATGATTAAATTAAAAAACAAATTTTACTCAATTAAAAAAAAATTTTTTTATTGAAATCATTACCTGGCCTCTGAGGGTTTTGTGACCAGAGTCTTGTGCCCATGCATTTTTCCTCAGGAGATGCAAAACTTTGCTGTATTTGCCACTGCATTGGTTGGCAAGTCAATATGAATTCTCTACTTACCTTGGGTACTTGAGTTTAGTTTTTTATATGTCCAGACAAGATGTGTAATGTAATGTAAGGAATACATTTTTGGAAGGACAGAGTTTCTTTTGGGGGTAGTAATGCATAAATATCTTTATTTTTACTGGCAAATTAATATGCTTTACTATGCAAGAAAAGTGTTCCTCCCTAACCGCTGATACCTCTCATCCTTCACTTGTAACCTCTAAGGAGAAAAATGAAGCAAGATGAGACAAAGTCTCTTAAAGGTGCTAATAGTGTGGTATCAACTATGAAAAGGGCCAAAGTTAGTGAAGGAAAAATAAGGTAAGTCATGCCAACTTCTAGTAGCAGAGAAAAAGAGGAGCATGTGTAGAGTCATGGTAAATTGTTTATAGATAAAGCAGAGCATGTGGGAGGTCCAAACTGCCTATGATTTGCAAATGTATGCCATTTAGGAGTCTCATTTTCAAGAATTGTACATTCAAAATAAAATCACAGTGCATAGGTAATATTTCATAGGTTTCATAAAATTTTGTTCTACATTGAAATCCTAGAAAGACAAAACTTAATTTATAGATAAGGAATTTGAACCTGTTCTCAGAAACTTCTTTCCCTGTTGAGGAATGTGCTTGTCTTACAACTTGATGATGTAGTTCCACAGTCCTTCATTTGGCACAAGCTTATATTCTGTTAGCAGAATCAATAACTTTTGTGAATGGAGGTCACAAAATGAATTGTTAAAATATTTGTACCATTAGCTTGCCTGGAATGTCAACCTATACATTATTTTTTCATAATTATTTTTCTATAACTAGAAGGCAACATGATTTATTAAAATGATCATAGACTCAAGTCCCAGTTCAAACATTCACTGTCTCTGACATTATAGAAAAGTTACTCTTTCTGGGCTATGGTTTCTCCATTGTGAAATAGAAATAATAAAATATCCATCTTAAAAGACCATTTCGAAGACTACAGTTAACATAAATAAAAGTCTTATCATTACCACTGGCATCTGTCAGTAAATATTGTATAGTGTTATTTATTCTCCAGATTATTGATTTTAAGTCTCTTTATAGAGTGCAAAATATCAGCCAGGCACAGTGACACATGCCTGTATCCCTGGCTACTCAGGAGGCTGAGGAAAGACGATCCCTTGTTGTCCAGCCTGGACAATATAATGAGACTCTATTTAAAATTTTTTACAAAGCTTACTATGTGCTACCATCTATCTGGATATTATACATATAGATTTCTTATTGATTAATCTGTAGAATTACTTATCTAAATGCCCTACTATAACTCTAAAGACTTAGAAATTATGACACCTAATTTTAACTCTTGATGTGGAGAATGACACCACATATATTGAGAAAAAAACATTTGCCATAAAATTAAGATCTAGTGATGTTCACATGTAAAGAAAAAATGACAGGCTGAATTGAGTTTAGCAGGGACAAAGTACTGGAGTTGGGACAAAATAGAGGCCAAGACTTCCTGGTGTTATATTTGAGTTAGCTTCACCGTGCAGTGTGATTTCAGAGTTTCCTTAATGACCATGGCAATGAACATGAAAAAAACCTTCTATGAGAACAAATAGCTAATACAATAACTTTCATCTCTGTGAAGAGGAGATAAAACCCTGTGTGCAGCCCTCATAAAGGAAGAAAAGTTGACTGCAGCAAGCCAAAAAAAAAAAAAAAAACTTAAAAATAATGCTAGTTATGTTGTAAAAACTCAGAAAAATGAATTGACTTTTCTTTCAAATTTATGAGTGTGTGTTTACTAATTATGCCTAGCCATTCTGCCAAATTTTATTGCTTATGGTTGTGCTTTCATACATGGGCTCAGGTGCTTTTATATATTTTTAAATGTTTCCAATAAATCCAAAAATGATAATATCAGTGCATTGTATCAAAATTTACTTTTCTTGGCTCCTACATGTAAGCCTTAAAAATATAGGAAAGTAGAGATAGATAGATAGATGACAGATAGATAGATGGCATAAATACATGTTCCCTACTTCCCACAAGGGAGAAGGACCTGGCAACCCACTCCCAAAAATCAATCTTCCATTGAAAACCCTATGAATAGCAGAGAAGCACTAACAATAATGTTTCATTTCACAAGTTATAGAGAGGTAGGGTCGCTGTGAGTCGGACACTGACTCAATGGTACCAAACAACAACTTCTCACAAAGGAAAAGAATTGACATGGTTATTTGTAGGTTATTCTAAGTCACATTGGACAGTACTACCAAAGACTGTAGAGTGCTAGTATCTGGCAATTGATCAGGAAGGAGCCACTGAGTTTCTTTTGAGTGTAAAAAGGCAGTATATTTAGTACATTTAAGACAAAACAGGGGCTGGGATTTAGCTCAGTTGGTAGAGTTCTGCACTGCTCTGCAGTCTCTGAGGTCCTGAGTTCAATTCCCAGCACTGCAAAAATGGGAGAAGGGCCTGGCAATCCACTCCCAAGGCAATCCTGAAACAGTCAGCCTTTGAAAACCCTATGAGGGTTGCTATGAGTCGGATACCGACTCAATGGTACCTAACAAGACAAAATATATGATCTTTAAGGGAAACAAGACACTAAAAATGAAGATAATATCTGTAAAATCTTCCCAATGTGTTTTGTTTGGTATCTGCTTGTTTTATATTGTTTTTTTTTTCTTTTCCAGTCTTGTTCCAGCATTAATGGTTGACCATGAGGATTTTTGCACGAAGGTTCCTAAAACCTACAAAAAAATTAATAAATAAAAAAGCACCTACAAAAGAGGAACCAAAATATCGAGAGGAAAATGGTCTTATTATAATGATTCAGTGCAGCTTTTATTCCAAGGAAAGACAGAGGGAACAAAAACATTTCAAATTCTGGGTAAAAAGGAGCAGGACGCAAAGCCTTTACTACCCACTAATATTGTGATTAAATCTAAGAATGAACAACAAGGGTGCTACAAGCTCAATTGTGCCCCCTCCCAATTAATATGGTAAACCCCTAAGCTCCAATGTGATGATATTTAGAGATGGGGACTTTGAGAGGAAAGTAGAGTCAGATCAACCATGACAGTGGGGTCCTTAATGGGATTAGTGAATTTACAAATAATGAAAGATCATTCTCTTTCTCTCATGGCCTCCCTCAAGTGCACACATTGGGGGAAAGGGGAGCCCTGTGAGCACACAGTGATAAGGCAGCCATCTATCCACAAGCAAGGAAGGGAGCCCTCTTCAGGAATTAAATCTGCCAGCACCTTTCTCTAGGGCTTTGAGCCTGTAGAACTGTGAGAAATAAATTTCTGTTATTATTTTAGGCCATCTAGTTAATAGTGTTTTATAACTGCAGCCTGAGTTAACTAAGACAAAAGGATAATAGAAACAGATTGGTTTGTTAGAATCCCAACATGAGGTGTTTCATTATTTTTTGATCCTCAGGAAATGGCTTGAGAAAATTAAAATTTTCTTAGAGAAACCTCAAGATTATGACATATCCAGAATATGTGGAGTAGAAGCTGGTGAATGGGCCTCAGCAGGTCAGCCTATGATAGCATCTAAATGTGTCCATGGTTTCTTTAGGATCCAGAACTTTTCATATCTCCCAACTGAAGATGCATCATGGCAAAAGGAATGGCAGATGTGACTATTCCTGAGGCTGAAGAGAGGGGACAACAGTTTAAGTTCTCTTGATAAGAGGTAATGGCAACCTAGACAAGAGTAGCAGATGCAAAATTAGCCTTTTAAAGTACTGGAACCAGCTCCACTTCCAGAGTCCTGAATGCTACATGTCCAAGATCAGGGTCCCAGCAATTTGAGATTCTGGTGGGGGCTCCCTTCTTAGTGTGTAGCCAGCTGCTTTCTTAGTATGTCTCACATGGTCTCACATTCCTTAATGTACACAGTAGGAGAGAGAAGAGACAGAGGGGTAGGGGTTGAGAGAGGGAGGCAGAGAGAGATAAGGAAGGGGAAAGAGAGAGGGAGAGGAGAGAGAGAATGAATTGGTATTTGTTCCTTTTGTTGTAAGGACCTCACTTTTGTGGCCTCATTTTAACCTTAATTGCTTCTTTAGGACTCCACCTGAGGGTCAGGATTTCAATATATAAATTTGGGAATCACACAAACATTTAGTTCATAATATTAGAATATTAGGTAGTGTATACATAACTATATTGATTTGGATCTCCTGAAAGCAGAATGAGAGGCAAGAAGTTAGGAGATTTCCCTGGGAGAAAAGGAATTTAGGAGGCAGGAGTAGAGGAGAGTGCAGCAGGAAAAGTCTGTGAAAGGGTAGACTAGGACAAGCATTCTCATTCAACCTAGATATATAAGAACTCCACAAAATACTCAAGAATTTTCTGTCTGAAAGATGAAAAGTTGCAACATGTATCCACTCTCACCTGCCTCACTATTTTGAGGGTCTATCTAGAGAAGATAAAAATGTACTTGCGCAATAGCTATCCAAGCTCCTTTCAAGTGGGAAAGGCCTAGGCACAGAATAAAGGACAGGTGATATGAATTTGGGGCAGATGCTGGCCCCAAACAGGTAAGCTGGACCTGCCACCTGCACAGCAGCTAATGTCAGAGATGGAAGAAGAAAATGTGACACAAGCTCCAGAGGCATCTGTAGAATATTAATATTTCTTTAAGTGAAAACAAGTAAATATATATATTGGTTTTCAATGGCCTCCATATCCCATTTAAGGAGGATAATTAACAATCACATCACCTTTCAAAACTCCACATGGGGCGGCAGAAGTATAGAAAAAGAAAAGACTAATTGGACGTTTCAGTTACCTATTATACACACTAGCCTAAAATAATGTTTATTATTTCTCACAATTCTGTGGTACTGAATTCAGCTGCGTGGTCTTTGCTCCTCCTAATGTTGCTTGATGGGGCTGCAATGGTCCAAGAAGGCTCCCTGAGCTGGCTGACTGTTGTTGACTATAAGTTCTGCCATCAGTTTCTTTGGTGTTGTCGATTATAGCACACATGCATAGTATCTGTCCATGGTTTGGGCTTCTCATTGCAGCACTGGGCAAGCAGGTTTCAAGAAGTGTCACAAAAGGGAGAAGGCTGAACCCTACAGATTGTTGTAATGCTCACAGTCAGAATTCTGAGTTTGAATGTTATTTCCTTCGCATTTTTTGTTCAAAATAGTCTCAGGATCAGCATGAAGTCAGGGAACAGGATATAAACTTTACTTCTTGATAGGAGTAGCTGTGTGTATGTGTAAGACGGGCATAATTATTTGTATCCATCTTTGCTGCCTAGCTATCATAATATAATAAAAGATCTTGTGACTATTTCATGGGAATTATTCAGTGATTCTTTCTCAAGTTTCTACAATGAGATTAATATTATGCTTCATCATCTATTCCTAGAAGGATTTTCTACATTAACTAAGGATAAAGAGTTTCTTGAACCATCATGTTGAGACCTACATTAGAAAACCAGGCGTGCCTTCTAAATAATGCAGGTTCTCAAGCAGAACATACTTAGAGTCATGAATTTTGAGAGTGTCTAACCTCCTTTTTTGTGGTACTTGGGATTTGAACACAGGGCCTTACATATATTTTGCAAGTCCCTCCACTGTGCTACAATCCTATCCCATGTTTTGTTTGTTTATTTTAAGATAAGATCTCAATGTATTATGCAGACTGCCTCTAGCCTCAAGCTTGGGATCTTCCTTCTTCAGCTTCCTAAGTTGTTCTGCACCACTGCACCTGGCAGATCCTCGTATTTTTAATAATGCATGCTAGGTATCTGTGATAAGAACCACTGCTAGCATCATGAGTAAAAAAAATACGCAATACTGGAAGTGTTATAATAACTGACTTCAAATTATACTGCTGAGCTACAGTAACAAAAGCAGCATGGTCCCACCACAAAAACAGGTATGTATACCAGTAGAATAGAGAATCCAGAAATAAACCCACACACCTACAGCCATCTGATTATCAACAAAGGTGACAAAAAACATACATCATAGAAAAGACAGTCTCTTCAACAAGTAGTTATGGAAAAAAAATGGATATCCACATATGGAGGACTGAAATTAGACCCTAATATCTCATCTTGTTCAAAAATCAACTCAAAATGTATCAAACATTTTAATGTGACACCTGAAAGTTTGAAACTGCTAGAGGAAAACAAACAGAAACTCTTTAAGGAACATGCATAGGCAATGACATTCTGAATAGAACTCCAATAGTCCAGGAAAAGTAGCAAGAATTAACAAATGGGATTGCATAAATTTAAATAGTTTTTGCACAGCACAGGAGACAATTAACAGACTGAACAGACAGCCCACAGACAGCCCACAGAATGGATGAAAACATTTACCTACTATTCTTCTAACAAGGGATTAATATCCAGGATACATAAAGAATTCAAAAACTTAAACACCAGCTAGGTGCGGTGGTGGTAAACACCTGTAATCCCAGCTACTCAGGAGGCAGAGGCAGGAGGATCACAAGTTGGAGACCAGAGGTAGTCTGTGTAATTTAGTGACACCTTGTCTCAAAGAGTAAAAAACTGTGCAGCTCAGTGGTTTACACTTGCAAAGCATGCAAGTGCAAGGACCTGGGTGCAGCCCCCAGAATGGGGAAAACAAAGCAAAACAACAACAACAAAAAAAAACCATAAATACCAAAAGTTTTTGTTGCTGTTAGGTGCTATGGAGTTAGGCCTGATTCACAGCAACTCTCAGCATTTTCAATGGCTGATTGTTTCAAGATTGTTTTGGAAGTGGGTTGCCAATTTCTTCTCCAATTTTTGTAGTGCTGGTGATTGAACCCAGGACTCAGAGAGCACAGAGTGGCACTTTCCCAAGTAAGCTAAACCCCAGCCATAAACACCAAAATTAGTACAACTATTCTAATCAATGAATGAGCAAATGAACTGAGCAGATACATTTCAAAATAAGTACATATAGTCTATAAATATATGAGAAAATATTCAAAATCTTTACCTATCAGGGAATGCAAACCCAAACCATATTGAGATTACATTTCACCCCAATCAGAATGGCTACCATTAGGAAAAGAAACAACAAATGATGGCAAGGATGCAGAGTGGAAAGAACCCTCCTACATTACTGATAGGAATGTAAATTTGTTCAGCGATGGGAATCAGCAGGAAATTTCCTCAAAAAACTAAAAGTAGAACTACCATGTGATCCAGCTATACCATTTCTGTGTATATACATGAAGAAATCAAAGGCAACGTACAATCAACCTATCTGCACATCCATGTTTACTGTAGCACTATTCACAATAGCCAAGTCATGGAATCAACCTAGGTAGCCACCAATGGATGAATAGGTAGAGAAAATGTAGTATATGTGCCCAATAGAGTATTACTCTACCACAAACAAGAATGAAATTATGTTGTTGCAGGAAAATGGATAGAATTGGAAAGAATCTTGTTAATGGAAATAAACCAGGCTCAGGAAGACAGGTATGATAAGCTTAGTCTCATATACGGAAGTTGGAAAACAACAACAATAACATTAAAGTGGAAAAAGTAGAAGGAGGCTATTATGGAAAGGAAGAGGAAATCAGGGGCAAGTGGGAGGAGAAATAAATAGGGATAATAGAGAGTGGATATCATCAAGTATATTACATGCATATACGAAAACATCATGATGAAACCCATGACTTTGTACAATTAATATGTGAATATACATAACCACTTCTAGCAAGGTATAATTCTGTCTTTGATCTAGAGCAAGAAAAGACCATTAGGAAATGATTGCTGTTCTATACATTGAAAGCTTGGATAAATACTTCCGGTAGCATTATTTATTAGCATGTGTGAAATTTAGAAACTAGGCAAAAAACAGTGCTTCACTGCAATCAAGTCCATCGATTCTGCAGTTAAGGAGTAAAGAGAACATGAAAAGACTGGATTCATAGTTCTAGACTCAAAAAAGGGGAGATTGTGAAAGACGTGAGTACCATATAAAGGAGTGATGTTCAACTTAAAGAGAAGTTATTACAAAATTTTAGCAGGAATCATTATAATTAGAGATATTGCTTTAAAACTTTGTTGTATTGGCAGTAAAGACAGTAAGTGACTAATACCGACATTTTGTAAGAGTATGAGAAATGATAACAATCTAAACTAAGTGGATGACCCATGTGGATAGAGATAATTAAGCAATTGAGATTGCGTATACGAGAGCAGATCACATTATTGTAGAACAATTTATACAGCCATTTTTGGTTCTATAAGGGTATGCATCCCATCTAAAAACATAGATACAGATAAATAATGGCAGAGTCACCTATAATCTTTAAGAAGTATATCCTATCTGCTCTCTGATTTTATGGAAAACTTTAAAGTAAATATACAGGTATCAGATAGTTTTCTTTAAGAAGACATGGATCTTTTTCTTTCTGCTGCATATCCAAAGGGACATCACTTGTCAGTGTTCTGGGAAAGATATAAAGCCCATCTTTTCAACTGATTTTATGGATGGATAAAGCCACACCCCATTTGTTTCACTTTGTTTTTTCCTATTCCCTTTATGGAACTTTACGAGGTGTAACCATGAAGTAATGGTTTTCTTATGTGGCTCGTAAAGTAACTCTGAAAGCGATTCCAAAAGAGATTCAGCATTGGTTATAGCTACGACAGCCCTGCTAAACTGGAGCTGAGCCTCCTCAGGTGATTATTTTGAAGGGGGCAAATTCATTAGAATGTATTTCTCCAGCATGCTGGTATTAAAATTGTCCTTTTCTTTAACTTGACCTTTATGTACTCACTGGTATTCTCGGCATTCCATAGGATTTATTAAGTAATTTATTGTTATGTCTTATTTTGAAGGAAAAGTTAGAGTTACATTAAATAACCTCTTTCTTTCCCTTCAGCAAAAGTCAAATAGGTTTCTATCTGGAAGGCTTTTGACAGGCTCTGTATCTCCACTGGACACACAGCAAGCCTGTGGCTCATTTGCACACCCAGGAGAAAATAATGCAGTGGAAGCAACCATACTGGGCCTGGAAATGCTAAGGGCAAAAAGCACAATCTGAGCGAATCTTGGAAACATGAAATTCTCAGAAACATGAAATATGTGCTGACTCCAAATGTGTATTTCCATTCTTTAAAAATGAGGCAGTCCTGATCCCTTGAAGAAGAAAGTTAAGGAAATCAGACAACTTTTATTGAGCTGCAGAGGGCCTATCCACAGAGGTAGTAAATCTATGCATAGCTCTAAGCCCTTGCTTCCCTTTCCCATACAGACACATAACAAAGGAAATTCTTACTCCTCCCTCTGATGTGCGAAACTCCTGGTCACTTTTTAAAGTTTTGTTCTTCCACACATCTAAGGGAGGTTGCAAGAATCGCAAACACCATGATTCTGTGTTCTTTCAAATGGCTTATGGTTCCACTTTCATCAAGAAAGTCCAAGCCTCCCCAAACAAACTTCAAGAAGCACAAGTGATACTGGTATTACAAAATTATGACATCCAGCATTTTCTCTCAAAAAGTAGTGGCTACAAAAGTAATCAAGGTCCAAACTTTATTATTGCCAGATCCAATATAATCTTCTGAATTTTACCATGCAATTCTGTTTATAAAGTCTTCCTTGCTTCAGTAGATGGGCACACAATTCCTGTAATTGTAAGGGAACTCTTTTCCTATTGCAGTGTAGGGTATCTGCTAAACGCAATGTATTTACATTCTTACGATAGTTTTATGTGCCTAAAAGCATGCAGCCAGCCATGCGCCTTTCTTATGCTCATGGGAGAAGTGATCTTGGTACTGGAAAGTTATTGATAGTAATTATAATGAATTATGTATAGATTGAGATGAGTGCTGTCAAGAATCAGAATTTTTCAAAGCAAAGACTGGTATATGTCAATGCATATGTATCAGGTGGGGGTAAGAAAACACAGAAGTACAAACTAGTGATAGATAGTTTAAAATTTGGCAACAAATAAGTATTTTGTTCCACTCTCCTCCTGCTCTGACTTTTTTTTTTTTTTTTTTTTTTTTTTTTTGGCAGTACTGGATGTTGAACCCAGGACCCAGGACATCGTTCTTGCATACGTTGCAAGTGCTGTACCACTGAGCTGCACCCTCAGCCCAGTTTTTTTTTTTTTTCTTTTACCTTTTGAGACAGGGTCTCATTAAATTACGCAGGCTGCCTCTTGTCTTGAACTTTCTATACTCCTGCCTCTGCCTTCCGAATTGCTGGGATTACAAATGTGTGCCACTGCCCCTGGCTCTCAACATATATTCTCATTTTAATAAGTCTGTATTCATTTCTTAGCATAAAACCTATCGTCTTGTCTACTGTTTAAGTTTGAGCTGAGATTCTGAAAAAGCTAAAATATAAATAGAATACAGACATGTATATCTATACATACTTATCTTTACTCTCATTTCCCTGACTGTAAATTTAGGACAGAATGATTACAATAGTATTTTGAAATGCAAGCAGTACATACGTGCAAGGTAGATTTTTTTTCTTTCAACAGCTGAGAGAAGTCATACTAAAAACCTGGAACATTCTCAGATAGGCAAGGAAGGAGATTCTAAAACATATTCATGCAACAAAGCATACCAATTAGGATATCTTCAAAATGAAAATGTCTCTATTTTTGGGTGGGGAATTTTCATTGACACACTTTGTTATCAAAAAATTCATTATTAGAAAAGTTAGCAAAGAAACATGTTCTATGACTGAATTTCTCCTTTACATAACATATTGGGAGATAGGGTAAAGTTACCCAGAGAATGTAACTCCCTCCAATGTACTTCTTGCAAATGATTTTAGTACATGTCAGTGGAGAGGTTGTACAGATCATATTTAAGAGACTATGGTCTGATATGTGACTGCCCAGGTTTGAATTTGGTTCCCACTTAGTAACAAAGAGAAGTCATTTAAGTCTTTTATGCCATAATTTCTTTAACTAAGAGTAATAATGGAGTCCACTTTGTAAATTTCTTATAACAAAAAAGAACTTAAGACCACGAATGACACTTAGGAAAGCATTGACAAACACACAGTCATATACATTCCTATCCACACATCTATACAGGCATGTTCACATATGCACAGACACATGTACACTTGTGTGAACTACTGTGATTCTTTCACTGAGAAGCCCCTGTGCCTATAGAAGGCAATTTATATATCAAAAACTTGAAAAAGAGGTTCAATGGACTATATGTTTTCTTGAGAATACCTGGAAAATACAGAATACATGTAAGTAATAACATGTCTCTGTATTTTCCCTTACTAACTACTATTGTTGACCAGTTAGGTAAAGCCAATTTTTATCATTATCTCTGGCTAAATTTGTTGAAAGAAACATTGTTCACAGGGTGTTTTCTAATGTAGTCCTCACTGTACTTAGATAATTGGTGATTATCTAACTAGACAATGGATCAAATTTTACCTTTTTCTGTGTCACTTTCAGAATTTTTAAGACAAACATGACAATATTTTATGAAACATCATAATTCTTATATTTGTGATTTTATGAAAAAGACTTTTTCTACTCACATTTTATTTTAATAATAAACTTTATGGAGAGCAATTAAGGTGCAATCACTGAAAGTTTCTGAAAGTACACAGATGAAACATTTGGTTTCTACCCTTTCTGCAATATACATATGGCAATAATATAATATAGCTATTCCTGAATTATGTCACTGGTTCTTTAGAATACCAATCCTATGATGCCTAAAAAATAACTCATAACGCCACATCCCTTAATATACTAGGATTTATCCAAGTGAAATATTTATCAGCTGTGTACTTTATAGAATGTATGATGCTAGTCAAAATACTAATGACAAAAGAAGTTATTTATATTTAGAATATTTTATTTATTCATATATATTAATAATAATTTATATTTTCATTAATGTCTTAAAATTTGCTTTCATGTGATTAATAGCAACTGATCTTTTATATTTGGAACTTTGCTTTTTAAAAACAATTTGATTAGCTGGGCATGGTGGCACATATCTTAGTTTCAGCTACTCAAGAGACTGAGGCAGGAAGAACACTTGAGCCTAAGAGCTGAGGTCAGCTACTCCCTCAAAAAGCAAACCAAACCAAAACAAACAAAAAGACCAGGACTGCAAGCTTATCTTCATTTCCTTGACATACACAATTATAGATAGGAGGAAAATATTTTATCCTGAGATGTTTCTGGCTAATTTTTGCATATTTTTTATAGGATATTTTATTTCACAAATTTATAATATTAGTTTTATATTAGTCTGGTTTGTTTGGAGGAACAGAATCAACAGCATGCATATGGACAGACAGACATAAGAAAAGATTTATTATGAGAAATGCCTTACATGAATATAGACACTAACAAGTATTATGATATGGTTCTCTCAAATGGCATACAAAGGAAACCCAGTTGGGTTATTTAATCTAAAGTCAAATTATGTGATCACTGGTGTTCATCCTGAAGGTTTAAGATCAGAGAAACAAAGCTACTTATGTCTTAAAGCAAGAGAAGATGGTATCCCAGCTCCAGGAAAGATAATAGATTTACTGTACCTATATTGTTTTTGTCTTATCTAGACTCTCAACATATCGGATTATGTCCATCCACATTGGTGAAGGTCTTCATTACTTAGTCTATTGATTCAACAGATAATCTCTTCAGGAAATACTCTCACAGACACACCCCAAAATGATATTTTACTTGCTATCTCTTTACCTCTAAACCTAGTCAAGTTGAAGTACTAAATTAACCATCACAAGTTTCCTTTATAAAATCTAATTTGCAGACCCTAAGCATGGTGGCACAGGGCTGTAATCCCAGCAATTTGGGATGCAGAGGCAGTAGGATTGCAAGTTTGAGACCAGAGGCAGTCTACCAGTACTGCAGAGAGAGAGAGAGAGAGAGAGAGAGAGAGAGAGAGAGAGAGAGAGAGGAAGAAGGAGAAGAAGAAGAAGAAGAAGAAGAAGAAGAAGAAGAAGAAGAAGAAGAAGAAGAAGAAGAAAGAGAGAAAGAAAGAAAGAAAATTTTATTTGCTATTTGAAAAGCTACTATATAATATTGGTACAAAATTACAAATATACAAAATGCCAATCATTAAGTCTCTTTAGCTTCTCAGCCTCCATAACTCAGTGCCTCTTAGCAGAAAGGATAAGTATTGCCAGATTCTTATTTACCGATTTGTCTATGAATTTAAATGGATGTACGTACACCTTTTTTTTTTTCTTTGCAGTACTGGTGGTTGAACACAGACAGGGCCTTGAACTTGCATGCTTTCCAAGTGCTTGACCACTGAGCTGCACCCCCAGCCCAGTTTTTTAGTTATAGAGACAGGGTCTCTCTAAATTATGCAGACTCCCTCTGGTCTCGAACTTTCCATCCTCCTCCCTCCCAAACCAGTGGGATTACAGGCATGTGCCACCACACGCAGCTACACATATTTTTTAAACAAGTTAAAGATACACATGATTTGGCACCTTCATTTTTCGTTTAATGTAAATTGGAAATCAGTGTATAGTTAGAACAAGTTATAAATGCCTCATTCATTTCAAAGTTTGCACTTTGGTGTGGATAACACAACTTAGGGTGACCCTCAATAAATCATGTCTACATTGTGTGTTTGTGTGGGTAGAACTTGTTTCTAATCAATAGAATAAAGTCTTATGATTAGTTTTTACTATATAGCAAAGGCATTGGAACACCATTTGCAGGATTGCTTTTCTTCAGAGAAACCTTTGTCTTAGCCAATTGGGAGAGGCCCCCTCATGTCTTTGAAGAAATAAGTTGTGGTACTGGGAGAGAGCTTTTGGAGGGAGCCATACACTAAGGACTTAAGAGCAGCCCAGGATTTTAAACAGCTATCTCTAGTCAAAAAATAGTGACTTAATCATGCAGTTGCAAGAAATTGACATTAAGTGCTAACCTAAATCATTTTGAAAGCAGATTTTTCTCCAAGGGAGCATTCAGATAAGAACACAATATGATCACTACCTTGACTGCAGATCTATGAGAATGAGCAGAGATTGAATCAAAGCCACGTCCTGATTTCTGATCTATGGATACAGTGATATATTAAATGTGCATTGACTTAAGCCATTGAGTTGGCTTAGATTTTTTCTTTTATCTCTTGGTACTAGGGGACTGAACCCAGGGCCCATTGCATGCTAGGCAAATGTTCTATCACTGAGTGAACCACTAGAGTCTTTCTTATTTAGTTAGTTATTTAGTTATTTATTTTACGTGTGTGTGTGTGTGTGTTTGTGTGTGCGTGTGTGTGTGTGTGTGTGACTGTGGAACTGAACCCATTGCCTTGCACATACTTTTCAAAGACTCTACCACTGGACTCCACCACCAGCCCCCTTCTTTACTTTTTTACCTTGAGACAGGGTGCAGGCTGCCTCTCACCTCAAAGTTGTGGTTCTCCTCCCTCTGCCTCCTGAGTCTCTGGGATTACTGGCATGAGCCACCATATCTGGCTGCCTTTCTTATTTTTAAGATAGAGTCTTGCTAAATTACAAAAGCGGCTCTCTGGCCTGGAACACACAGTCTTCATGCCTCAACCTCCCAAGTAACTGGGATTACAGGGATGTACCAGGACATCCAGTTCTAACTTATATTTTTTATAATGTATATATATTCTGTTGTACGTTGCTGTGAGTTGGACACAATTTCAAGGCATCCAACAACAAAAACAATGTATAACTATATAGATGTTTATTGATTAATTTACTTAGAACTGTGAAGTCAGTCAGCTGAAGTAACAGAACTCAGTAATTTGTGAAATGCTACAATCATTGGTTCAAGAATGCTATGACATGAATATTGGTCCCCCCACATCTCCATCCATTTTATGTATTGGAAACTAAAACTCAATACACTAGTGTCAATAGGTAAGTCCTTTAGGAGGTAATTAGGTTATGAGGGCTCCCATCTCACAAATAAGATGAATGCCCTTGTAGAAGTGGCTTGAGGAAGTCTTTTTGTCCTTTGTGCCATAAGAGGGTATAAGAAAGCTCCCTTTATGAGGCAGAAAGAGCCCTCAGCAGCCACTGAGTCTGCCAGTGCCTTGATCTTGGACTTTCCAGACTCCACAAATGTGATTTCCCCCAACTTTTCATGTTTATAAGTTACTCTATCTAAGATACAGTATTTTGTTACAGAAGCACAAACATACTGAGAAAAGATATATTTGTTTGTTTGTTTATTTATTTATGTAATTGAGATTGAACCTAGGGCCTCACCCCATAATTTGCAAGTGCTCTACCATGGAGCTGCATACCTAGCCCATTCTTTATTGAATTTTATTTTGAGACAGGCTTGCGCTAAGCTATGGAGGCTACCACTGGCCTTGACCTTACAATCCTCCTGCCTTCTGTCTCCTTGTGTTTCTGGGATTACAGGCATATGCCACCATACATGGCCCCGTTTCCCTTTATACTTATTTTGTTAATTTGTTTTAATCATAAATCAGATTCATACTCTCCTCTCTCCATTAAGTAACCATTCAGATAAGTTTGACTTGTATCTATTTTGTCAGGTTATATTCTGCCAGCTACATGCAGTTGTGATCTGCATAGATGTTATTGAGATATAGATCTATTTTGTCTCTTATCTAGCATTATACTTTTATAAATGATCCTTTTTATTGGAAGTTTTTAATGTACACCTTAATGTGATTCATTCTGACATGCTTTTCATTGTGACATTTCCATATATGCATTTTGATGTACATTATTCATATAGGTTCCCCCTTACCCTCACCCTCCCGTATACTTCCCCCCTCCCCATCTAAGTCTTCTCTATATTTTACTTGGTAATATTTTTATGATTGATCCTTGTAATGTATTAGTATCTATTCATATGTTTCTAATATCTGATATAATTCCATGATGTGCTATGTACTATATTCTACTTTTCAGCTTCCCCAGTGAAGGTTATCTACAATACTTCTTACTTCTCATTACCACAAACCTCCCTGTAGATGAAAGGTTATACTCCTTTGTAAGAATTTCTTTGAGATATATGCATTTAAGTAGTACTATAAGGCCATAGACTCTTTGAATATTGGAATTATTTAATTTTAAGACCCCCACATGTGTGCAGTTTGCCATACAGTGGGGGCTTGCATGTGGCTATGAGGATAAAGCTATACTGCTGGTATTACAGATACCAGCAGAGTAACCCATGGTGGACAGGTCTCAGCTGAGGTTCCAGACTAAGACAGACTAGGAAGCAAAACCTGGCAGCTACTCTTGAAACAATTAGTCATTGAAAACCCTATGAATAGCAGAGAAACACTGTCAGATAAAGAGTTGGAAAATGAGCTCCCAGGTTGGAAGGCACTCAAAAGACTACTGGGGAAGAGATGTCTCCTCAAAGTAGCATCTACCTTAATGACCAGAGTGGAGTAAAGTCCCAGGGACCTCCATTTGCTGATGTGGAATAACTGAAAAAAGGATCAGCAACTGTAAACATTCATTAATAAGTGGAATGTGGAATGTACATAGTGTGAATTTAGGAAAATTAGAAATCACCAAAAGGGAAATGGAGTTTATAAATATTGACATTCTAGGCATCAAGGAGCTAAAATAGACTGGCATGGGCCATTTTGAATCAGATAATCATAAGGACTACTAGGCTGGGAATGACAAATTAAGGAGAATTTAGGTTCTAGTCATCATCAAAAAAGACATCTCAAGATCTTCCTTAAAGTAAAATACTGTCAGTGACAGAATAATGTCCATGTGCCTACAAGGAAGGCCAGTTCATATGACTACTATTCAAATTTACACACCCATTACTAAGGCCACAAAATGAAGATAAGGAAAATTTTAACAGCTTCTGCAACCTGAAATTGATGGACATGCAATCAATGTGTAACGGTAACTACTGTTGACTGGAATATAAAAGTTGGAACCAAAGAAGAAGGCTCAGTAGATGGAAAATATGACTTTGGTGACAGAAACAATGCCAGAGGTTGCATGATAGAATTTTGTCAGACCATGACTTTTCATTGCAAATACATTTTTCAATAGCATAAATGGTGACTATACACATGGATTTCACCAGATGGAACATACAGGAACCAAACTGACTACACTTGTGGAATGAGATGTTGGAAATATTCAACAACAAAAGTCAGTACAAGACCAGGTACTGATTGTGGAGCAGATAATCAACTACTCATATGGAGGTTAAACCTGAACTGAAGAAAATTAGAACTGTACAAGTGCCAAGGTATGACCTTGAGTATATACCAACTGAGCTCAGAGACTACCTCAACAACAAATTTAATGCATTGTACACTAATGATAGAAGACCAGATGAGTTGTGGTATGACATCAAAGGCATCATATAAAAGGAAAGCAAATGGTATTTAAGACAGGAAAAGAAGAAAAGACCAAGTTACATGTCAAAACAGACTAAAACTTGCCCTTGAATGTCAAGCAGCTAAAGTAAAAGGAAGACATGATGAAGTTAAGGAATTAAACATGACATTCCAAGGGAAGTTCAAGAAGAGAAAATAAAGTATTTTAATGACATATGCAAAGTGCTAGACATAGAAAACTAGAAGGGATGAGCATACTCTATTTTTCTCAAGGTTAAGGAATTAAGGGAAAAAATCAAGCCTCAAGTGGTGATGGTGAAAGATTCTACAGGGAAAATATTAAATGATGCAGGAAACATCAAAAGAAGATGGAAAGAATACACAGAGTCATTATACAAAAAAGAGTTGGTGGATGACCAACCATTTCAAGACATTGCATATGATGAAGGAACCAATGGTATTGAAGGATGAAGCAGAAGCTGCCTTGAAGGAAGTGGCAAAACACAAGGCTCCAAGAATGGATGGAATACCAATAGAGATGTTTCAACAAACAGATGCAGCACTGGAGGTGTTAACATGTTTATGCCAAAAGATTTGGAAAACAGGTACTTGGCCAATTGACTGGAAGAGATCTATATTTGTGCCTATGCCCAAGAAAGGGGATCTAGCCAAATGTGGAAACTATCAAATGATATAATTAATTTCACATATGACAAAATTTTACTAAATATCATTCCAAAGTGACTGCAGCATTACATAAACATGGAACTGCCAGAAAATCAAGCCAGACTTAGAAGAGGTCGTGGAACCAACCAGGCACATGATTGCTGATGTCAGATGAACATTAGCTCAAAGCAGACAATATCAGAAAGATGTCTATGTTTTATTGACTATCCAAAGGTGTTTGACTGTGTGGATCATAACAAATTTTGGATAACACTGTGAAGAGTGGGAAAACTAGAGCACCTAATTGCACTCATGTGGAATTTGTGCATAGAAAAAGAAGCAGCTGTTCAAACAGAATAAGGAGACACTGGTTTAAAGTCAACAAAGGTGTGTTTTAGGGTTGTATCCTTTCATCATGTCACTTCAATTTCCATACTGAGTGAATAATCTGAGAAGCTGGACTTTATGAAGAAGTATAGCAAATTATGATTGGAGGAAGACTCATTAACAACCTGCATATGCAGGTGATCTAATTCTGTTTGCTAAAAGTAAAAAGTAGTTGAAACTCCTACTGTTGAAGATCAAAGAACACACCCTTCAGTGTGGATTTTGCCTCAACATTAACAAAACAAAAATCCTTACAATTGGGTCAGTAAGTAACTTCATGATAAATAGAGAAAGGATTTTGCCCAAGATTTTGCTTCACTTGGTTCTACAATCAACACCCGTGGAAGCAGCAGTCAAGAAATCAAAAGATGAGTTGTACTGGGAAAAGCTATGGCAAAAGACCTCTTTAAAGCAATGAAAAGATGCCACATTGAAGATGAAGGTGTTCCTGACTGAAGCCATTGTATTGTCTGTTGCATCATATGGTTGTGAAAGATGGACACTGAATAAGGAAGACAGAAGAAGAACTGATGCTTTTGAATTACTGTGCTGGAGACAAATATTGAATATAGCATGGACTGCAGAAAGAAATGTCCTAGAAGAAGTGCAGCCAGAGTGCTCCTTGGAAGCAAGGATGGCTAGACTGCATCTTATTCATTTTGAACATATAGTCAGGAGAGATCAATCCCTGGAGAAGGACCTCATGTTTGGGAGTGACAGGTGAACAAAAAAATGGAAAACCCTTAACTAGATGAATGTCATGGTGTCTGCAACAATGAGCTTAGACATAAATAAGATCCTTTGCCTGGCACAGAATCTGGGAATGCTTCCTTCTGTTGTATATATAGTCCCTATGAGTCAGAGTCCCTATGAGTCGGGTCTGACTTGATGTCACCTAACAATAGCAACAACGTTTCATAAATAGAATGGCTGCTTTACTGTACTGTATAGCCTAGCAGCCATTCAAAGGCTTCCTGTTTTCCTAAAACTTGTATAATACAATATCCAAATTTTTAAAAATCTGGTGGGTACAAAATGGAATTTCTCTCTCATAACTTCTATTTCTTAAATTCCAGTGATATTATATGCATTCTAAATTATTCTTAACTATTTGTATTTATACATTTTTAACTGTCTGCCACTATCTGCTGCTTTTCTCTTGTATATATTTCATATGTGTATTCTGGATAATTGTGGAGGAAAAATGTGGAGGAAAATTAAGTTCCCTAATTTAATATAGCCCACACCTAAAATTAATCAGGAAGAATAGTCAAAAGTTATGAAATTGGCATATGGTTATTAAAAATAATATTCCATTGTGTAATTTACCTATCCACATTGTCTCGCTATGATCCAGTTTATAGTAAGAATTGATGTTTTTGCCTTCTTCAAATGTGTGTTAGCTACTGAAATTCTGATTTCAAATAGATTCAACTTGTGAGTTTTTATGGACCCTCACAAATATTTGAGCAGAGTTTCACATTGTAAATTAATCAGGGAGGAATTGGGACTTAGCAAATATATTAAAAAGGTGTATTTACACATGTCTTTAGAACCAGTGTAACCTATATTATTGATATATTGCTGGGTTTTTTCTCCCTTAATTAATAAATGATGGTGAGGTACAGAGTAATACAGAACTGGCTTTTTCCATTGTGCAACTATTATATCACTTTTGGTTATACTTTTATCAACTTTTAAGGTTTATGGAACCTTATTATTAATGTGTAGTAAAACTGAAATGCATATTTAACTTCTTTTGGATTTATTTCTTTTTATTTTATGTTAATTGATATTATTTTCAGACCTGTTACTTCTTAAAGTTAATTTGAAATTATTTGTTCTGTATGAATATGTACAAAATTGTTGTTTGTGGTTAGGTGACATCTGATATTTAGTAACATTGCTAGATTCTTTTTTTATTTCCAATAGCTTATGTTCTTTAGGATTTTCTATATAGATAATCATATCATCAGACAAAAATTAAATTTTAGTTCTTTTAAAATTTGTATATCATATATATACATACATATATATGCATATGCACTTTATTGCTCTACATAGAGTTGACACTAAAATTTTGGACATTTTGTGGACATTCTTGTGTATTCCTAGGTTCAGAGGCCAAATAGTTAACATTTAATCACTAAATAGGAAGCTAACTCTTGTCATTTTTTGTTTTTATTTTTATTTGGGGAATTACTAGGGGATTGAATTGAGGACCTTGTGCATGCGAGGCAAGTGCCCTATTGTGAGCTACATCATAACCTCCATTTTTACATTTTACTTTGATCAGCATCCTGTTAAGTTGTGCAGGCTGCCTCTGGCCTCAAACTCATGATCCTCTTGTCTCATCTTCCTGAGATTATATGTGTGAACCAGGGTGCCCATCTAAATTTTTTTTTTTATAAAAGTTGTCTTCTACTCCCAGATTGTTTAGTTTTCAAAAATTATAAATGGGTACTAAATTTCATTAAATATATTTATGCATCTATTGAAATGATCATTTGTTATCGTATTCATTCTGCTAGTATTATATGTTATGTTCATAACTTTAAATGGTAAACTCAAGTTTTAATCCTGGAATAGTTTTTGCTATGTAGGATGGATTATTCTTTTTATATATAGCTGTGTTCAATTAGCTTTTTTTTTTCTTTACTATGGGTTGAACCTAGGGCCTCACATGCTAGTGTTCTATCACTGAGCTGCACTTATAGTCCTATTATTATTATTATTATTATTATTATTATTAACAGGATCTCTGTTACACAGGTTGCTTCTGTACTCAATTTTGTGATCCTCCTGATTCAGCTTCACTAATTGCTGAGAGCATAGCATGTGCCATCATGCCCAGCTCAATTTGAAAATGTTATATTTAATTTTTTTGTGTTTGAGAAAATTTATCTGATTTCCCTTAGCTTCATTTTTTCTCAGAAGCAAACGTATTAATAGCTAAACATTGTTTTACAAGCTCTTGTAAAAATAGCATCTCATGACTCATGCAGTTACTGTAGTCTTCTTTATTGGTTTATATATTTACTTACTTTATATGTTTATGTTAAAGATGTTTCATGTTAAAGATGATTGGCATATGAATCCACTGCTGTAAGAAAATGAAAGATTAGCCAAATGAATAGCATTATTCCTAAGGTTATAGCCATGGAAAAGAATGATATGTCAATGGATAGATAGTGGCAGTGTGGACTGAGATAATTTACATAAGACTTTGAAAGTTTTGATTCCACAGATTTTTTTTTTTTTTTTTTTTGCCTCCCGTCTCTGCCTCCTGAGCTGCTGGGATTACAGGCATGTGCCACCGTGCCTGGCACAGACTGCTTGATAATATTTTAAAAAGTATTTTATACATCCAACTGTAAGCTCATGTTTTTCCCAGACATTTGCCAGCAATGTGTACAAAATAAGGTGGCTTTTTCCGTCATCTAATCTATTTACTGGATTATGGAATGTTCATTCTTCTATAAATTCCTTTTCCTATTGAAATTGTGGGAATACTAAGAGAATATTTAATACAAATATGAATGAGATGCATTATTTTTTAACTAAATGATATTAAGCAGGAAATTACAATCCAGAAAAGTAATCTCAAAGATGCTTTTAGGTATGACAAAGACTAGAGTCTGTAGGGCCCATCTCCTGTTTGAACTTCAGACCATATGATGAAAGCCTGTTAACATTCAGCCCAGAAGATAGCTTGTTTTGTTATGTTTTGTTTTATATTGGAAGAAAAAAATTCCTGCATTTTTTTCAGAACAGTGAAATCATTCTACATAAGTGCATAGTTTATCTTAAGCTGCAGCAGAAAACTATGTATGTCTTCAGAGGACATACTCTTCTAGCCAGGGAATATTTAGAAGTATTAGTATCCAGTTTCAGAACACATAGCACAATAACCATTTGTGAGAATCTTTTACCTATGAAGTACTCATGAAGTACTCATGAAGTCATGAAGTACTCATATTCCTAGGATTGTTGTTGTTAGTTACCACCAGGACAAGTCTCACTCGTAGTGATCCTGTGTACAACAGAAGGAATCACTCTCTGACCCTGTGCCATGCCCAGCCCTATGTTAGTGCTTCTCTGCTATTCACAGATTTTTCAATGACTGATTGGTTCAGGATTGTTTTTTGGGAGTGGGATGCCAGGTTTTTCTCCAATTATGCAATAGTGAAGATCAAACCCAAGGCCTCAGAGCACACAGAGCAATGACTCTACCAAATGACCTAAAGTCCAGTCCATTCCTAGAACTGAGGATTCTCAACCACCTCTACTTCTCCTTAGGTGTTCAACTTTGGTTAGAGTTAGCTACAAACAGGGAAGAGGGTGTGATAATATGTGAACTCCAGAACAGAGAAACAAATCAAGGCTGGTTTATTCTCAGAGAAAACACATCCAAATTTAGTAGTCTCAAGAATAAAGTATTTCCCCAAAAGATACTATTTACTTGAGGAATAAAGGGCTCTATTAGGCAGGGAGAAATAGATATCTCAAGGCAAAAGAACATCTGTAAAATCTGAAGGTGTACGTTTTCATTTATGATTTGAGGACAAGGACAATTTGATATGCTGACTATGTGGAGAACATGGCAGAAAGGGCTTTACACTCATGTAGGGACCAAAAAATGAAGGAACTTCTATGTTTACACTTAGGAGTTTGGATTCTAATCTGCATCTAATAAGGAGATTGCCCTTAGTTGACTTATGGCCAAATACTGCATTCTTGCTATTCTTTGCCTAGTGTAATCAAGCATACTTGGTAAGAATGGATTATAACTTTTTTTCACTTGTTGACCATAGATAAAGGGGAAAGACAGATTGGAACTAACAGAAATTGTATTCATGCTATTGATTTTAGTTAAAATTATTAGAAAGTACTAGATATATTTTCAGAAATATAAAATGATATATGAAAAAATTTAAGAAATATGGTGTTAAAATACTATAATTATTCCCTATATTTCTTCTTAGTAGCATTTATTATACTCCCTATCCCTACTTGGAAACTAATTCTACCATTTAAAATGCAAACTAACTTGAATTTGATATTCATTTTTTCAAATATTCATGAACTTTTCTTCATATATATATACTTTTCATCATATATCATGCACATATATAAAATTCTGTATATTATTTTGCATGTGTTAAAAGGTTATAGGCATGTGAAATATTCTGCAACCTGCTCTGATATTCCTCAGTATTTTATTTTATTTTTTATTTTTTAATTTTTTTGCGGTACTGAGGTTTGAACCCAGGGCCTCGCACTTGCATGCTTTGCAAGTGCTGGACCACTGAGCTGCACCCCCAGCCCATTTTTTTTTTTTTTTTTTACATTTTGAGACAGGGTCTCGCTAAGTTATGAAGACCGCCTCTGGTCTTGAACTTGTGATCCTCCTGCCTCCGCCTCCTGAGCCACTGGGATTACTGGCATTACTGGAAAGCCACTGTGCCCGGCTTTCCTCAATATTTTATTTGTGATTCATTTACTTATATAAAGGTAGCACTATTTTATGCATTTTTACCGTTGTATAGTATCTTGGGAGGCATTCAAGAAAAGACTGGAGAAGAGTTGCCCCTTCAAAGTAGAATTGACCTTTATGACTGAATGGAGTGAAGCCCCTGGGTTCTCCTTTTACTGATGTGGCACAACTCAAAATAATAAGAAAGATAGTTACTACAACATTGGGCTCAAACATAAAAAATTGTGTGCATGCCATAGTGTTGAGTAGCATTTCATTCTGTTGTTCATAGGGTGGCTATGAGTCATACCTAACTTGAGGATTTCTAACAACAATAACAGTCTTGTAGCCATTCTCTTGTTGATAGAAATTTTGGTTGCATCTAGTTTTAGCTATCACCTACAATACTGCTGCAAAAATTCTTGTACATAACTCTTTATGCATGTGTTATATTTTTGTCACATATTATCAAAATTTCACATGCTGTGTACTGGGAGAAGTTTTTACATATCGGAAGCACTACATTGCTATAATAGGAAAATTAACATTTTTTTCTTAAGAATATGTATAATTATAATTCAATTACCACAAACTCTGGGAACAATTTTTTTAAATATTGCAACATGGTGTTTAAAGTGTTCTGGAAATATAATAAAACTTCAATGTTCATTTCTTTGTGTAAAACAGGTCACATGCCAAAAGGATTGTCTTTGTATCAAGGTTACCTTCACCTCCAAGGTCATTACTTACAATATTCTTAATTGATCTTATCTTCATTCTATATTGAATACATTCTAAAGACACTTAAGTGATTATTATTTCAAGGCTGATTGTTTGATTTATAGACAGAATTTCATCATCCACATTATGATACATCAAGATAAAGACAGTGTATCTTTCAAGAAATAAGTAGCCTTTAACAGTTATGATGACTACCCAAAGTATCTTCCTTAAGAATAACAATTGAATGCTGACTTTTTTCCTAATTACTTTTACCAGAACAGGGTGAAATATCACTAGGGATCTTGTTCAACTTTCTACCATAAAAGATAATTTGACATATGCCACATTTGGGGAAGCATTAATCTTTTCTTTCATATCCCGAAGGGGAAAAAACGATTGAAAATATTATGACTACCTTCATCCAAAATACTCTAGTTTGATTTTTATGCACCCACAGCTAATCCATAGATACTGAGGTATAAAAATCCAAAATTAACAATTTCTATTTCAACAAATATTTATTGAGCAACTTCTTTGCAGAAGATACTCTTCTAGGAACCCAGCACAGAGAAATTAATAAGATCTTGGCACCAGAGACTTAAATTCTAGAAATTGCCATTCATGGTAACATCTAGTTTTGAGTAAAATTATAAAATTCTACCATGTATAGAATTTGATAGTGTCTGGAAACTTTTCTTAGCTTAAGAATAGACAATGTGAGGGAAAATATTTTTTTAGAAATATTTCTGCAAAATTTATTTTCTACCATTACATTGAAAGTGCACTAATGATTAGTAAAAAAGAAATGTTGATAAAATGAAAAATGCCAGGTGACTTGATTTCCATAAACAAATAGCAACAGAAAAAAGTTACAGAAAAAAGATAAAATTCTAAGGCCAAATATAACTTTCACAGAGAAAATATGCACCATAGTACTGTGTAGCAAAATATTGCAGTCACTGTGGAAAAGTATATGGTGGTTCCTCAGAAATTTGAACTTACCATATCATCCAGCAATTACATTTCTAGGTATACGTCCAAGAGAATTGAAAGGAAGAATTCAGACCACTGCATATCTATATTCATTGCAAGAATAACAGTAAAGATGCGGAAAGAATGCTACTGTCCATTGGTGGGTGAATGGATAAACAACTCATTTTATATATTTCCAGTGCAATTTAATTCAGTCTCAAAAGAAATGAAATTTTAACACATGCAAAAACATAGATGAACCTAGAAGACATTATGGTAAGTGAAATAAGCTAGACACAATAAAACAAATATTCTATGATTCTTCTTATATGAGGTATGATCCACAATTATAGTGAATGTTTAAATTTTTAAAAATTACAGTAAAAGACACATTGCTATTAACTCACCCAAAATATTACATCTGGATTTAAACACTCTTACCCCACCATTATTTGCCACTTTCTGAAACAGTTCTCAAAGTCTATTCGTATCTTGAGTGGTAATGTTGTGGCTGCCTTGATATCCTGAAATGATTCAAAATATTTACCTTTCATGGTCATTTTAACTTTGCGGAAAAACTAGAAGTTATACATGGCCAGATCCAGTGAATAATGTGGATGAGGATACACCATAATGTTTGACAGAAATTGCCATTCCAGAAGAATTACCTGTGTTTGACGATTTAGGGCAACTTTAAAAACACTGTCTCTCAACTGTAGCTTACACCCAAGAGACTGCACCAATCAAGTTCAAATTTGTCACACAATGACAGTAAGGTACAATGTACCACTTGCTTCTTCCTATATTGAAATTCCTTGCCTTTCCATTGGATGGCACTCAGCATAGCATTCACCATGTTTTGTTTTGTTTTGTTTATCTCACTTCCCATGGGATACTTACAATAGTCAAATTTATTGAGAAAGAAAGTAAAATAGTAGTTTCTAGGGCCTGAAGGAAGAGAAGGAATAGAAAGTTACTACTGAAAAGATACAAAGATTTAATTTAAATGAAGAAAAAATTTTCTTATATTTTTTAATGGTGGTGGCTGCAGAACAATGTGAATATGTTTAATGGTACTAAACAGTCCACTTAAAAATTACCAGGGTAGTACATTTTATGTTGTGTATTTGTTGTTGTTACTCATAGTGACTAGGTACAACAGATGAAACAATATTGTCAGTGCTTCTCTGCTATTCATAGGGTTTTTAGTGGGTGATTATTTTTTGGGAGTGGTTTGCCAGGTCTTTTGGCCAAGCCTACAGCACCTGGTATTCCTGGGCAGTCTCCCATCGTAGTACTAACCAGGATCTACCCTGCTTAGCTTCTGAGATCTGACAGGATTGGATGCCACAGTGGTAAAGCTGCAGGCTTTGTTGCGTATATGTTACTCAAATTTTAAAAAGTGAATGGAAATTGAGATGCTTCAGACATAAAATATTCATAAAAAAAGAAACACAGTGGAAGCTAAAAGAGCATGGAAAGCCAAAGGAGCTTTGATTTACTTTAATATGCAAACAACCCAGGACATTTGGAATAGTTGGAGCAGTAACTTTGGGAGTAGAATCTTTGGGGTAACAAAGAGGAAAAATTAAACTATATTGTTTGGGAAAGCATATATAGGTAGTAAATTATGAAGAATATAGGGTAGCAATTAATGTGAGTGTAACTGACATGAAAGTCAAGATTATGTGCCTCTATGGGTGAAGAAAGGATATAGTCAGAAAGAGATTCAAGTAATTTCTGGGTAAGGGGTGATTGCCATGTTCCTCAATCTCAGTGATATTTACCATATATTTTCTATAAAGTCAGGGAAGTATGCTTCAAAATCACCTTCTAAGTTTTTTTCTTTATTTATGTATATATGTTCTATCCTATACTATTAAAAGCCAGGCAATTACAAAAAACAAAAAGGTGAGCTAATTTCCCTAATGCACATGGAATATTTTGATCACCAAGGAAAAAGAACAGCCTTCAATTTCTCAATGGGTAAATGATGTAACAAAAGTAATAAATATTCGAGACCAGTAATGAAAGAGAAACAAGACTCAATATCATTTTGTTCTATTCCAAAAAATTATTTCCTTGACTAGGAAGAATGACAAGATTACATATTTTTCAGAAATTCTGTTCTGTCAGCAATTATTTTGAGACTCACTTTGTTAAAGACAAGTCATTGTATTTGGAAGCTGAATGTTAGCCTTTTTCAGTAGTTGTTCTTATAACCCTCTTCCATAAATACAGATTATTTTATCATATTAGATACTTAATAATTTTCAAGACCACAATGCTGACACCAAGAGTTTAAAGAAGATGGTATACATTATACCAATCCAGAATCATGCAAGGAACAAATCCCAAATGGGAGAAGTCAGCATGAGGTCTTCAGACCAGTAAGAACAGGTTCCTTGTGTTGGCACCATTAGGATGGGAACAGATTCTAAGAGTGTGGGTAGGTGTCACAAACAGGGCATGTTTCTCAAAATATTCATTGGTAGTATGAAAATACTTGGTTAGCAAAATGATTAAAATCTAAGAGTTCAGATTTTTAAAAAATCCTGTAAGTTTTAAGAGCAAGTTATTATATAATCAATAACTTCTAAATATATTTTATTTATCACACTTCTATTATAAAATTTATAATTTGATTATATTTTATTAAGCATATAATGTGATAAAACCAAGATTTTGCATAAACTTATCATAAAAATAGAATTTATAAATAAGTACAGCTGGTATTTGTTCCATATAGGTATTTTCCTATACTTTTTTGTTGTTGTTGTTAGGTGCTATCAAGTCGGTATCCGATTCATAGCGACCTTCATAGGGTTTGTAATGGTTGACTGTTTTGGGATTGCCTTGGGAGTGGATTGCCATGTCCTTCTCCTGTTTTTGCGGTGCTGGGAATTGAACTTGGGACTTCAGAGAGTGCAGTGCAGCGCTCTACCCACTGAGCCAAATCCCAGCCCATATTTTTTAGTATAGGTTTAAAATGATTTCTAAATATAGATTTTAGACTATGACTTTCCTTTGATCATCTCTGTGGTCTCCCCCAAAACAATGCATAGTGCTTTATATGAGAACTTTCAGCAAATATTATTAATCAATAAATATATTGCAATGAATAATTTTATATTACTGTCATTGAAAAGCTTCTTCATTATGAAATAGTTTACAATCACAGGAATTGTGTTCCTAAAATACTAAAAAATACCACTAAGTGCCTCTAAGAGAACAAGGACTATTTTTCTTCCTTATTATTTGCTAGTATATCCTAAATGCCTCACACAGTACAAGGTATATTGTAGGTAGCAGTCATTTGTTACACATTGCTATATTACTCAAAGTTTACAATATATTGTATTGAAAAGCAAACTATCTTGTTCTTTTTTATTCAACTGCAGTTATATCTTGATAAAGTGAAAGATTAAGAAAAAAAAATAAGCAATGTGCAAGGTTTAAGATTGCAGATTTAACACCTAGAAAAGTTTCTTGCTACTACCAAATGTTGAGAATGTTAGAAGATGTTGTCAGAAAGCTAATACAGAGAGAGTTTAAAATATACAGAGAAGTTTTGGTGGACCAAGAACTACAAGCTACAGTTTTAGGCTGGAGCAATGTCTCAGAACATTCATCATATTTCTCCTTCTGGCAAAATATAAAGAGATGAGACACAAAATAAAAGATGAGCACATGGAAGACAAAAAAAGTATTCTTTACTAAGAATAGGAATGTGTGAAGAGAAAAGGGGAAAATATATGAACTAGCATTTGAGAAAATAATATCCAAAATATTTACATAATTGAATAGATATACAACAAATTTCTAAAACAAAGAAATATAAAGAAATATTTCAGAAACTCTTATTGTCAGATTTATAGGCATACCACCCTGGTGTCTGATCTCAGATCTAAGAAGCTAATTAGGCTCAGGCCTGGTTAGTACTTGAATGAGAGACTGCCTGGGAACACCAGGTGCTGTAGGCTTTGGAGAAGGACCTGACAGCCCACGCTCCAAAAACAATCAGTCACTGAAAATGCTATGAATAGCAGAAAAGCACGAATAATAGTGCCAGGCATGGCACAGAATCTGGTAGGCTTTTGTCTGTTGTACATGGAGTCATGATGAGTCAGACCTAATAAAAATAACAACTTAGTCCCAGAGAAGAATCAAGCAGGTCACCTGCAATGGAAAAAGACTCACTAACAACATACTTGATAGCAATACTAAATGGAGAATGATAAAGAAGCAAGAGTATCTATGTGCTGAAGCAGGATTCTCAACTCAGTGACAGACAATCCAAAGCACGAGAGTAAAAATTTTCAGATATAGAAGAGTCCAGCAAATTTATTACACAGAGCAACTTTGAAATATCACTAAGACAATTAGTGATATTTTTTTATTAAATATCAACTACAAATTTCATATTTTAAGATAAGAACGTGCAACTAAATTACTATGATTTTAAAATGGCAAATGAGAAGATAAGAGTACAGAAAAACAAAATCTAAACAAAATGTTCAAGAGTTATTAGGAAACTATACAATTAAATATGTTAGTTAACATATGGGATTGAATAGAACTAAAATGTATATCTTTCAAATTGGTACAACTGATAGGAGAAAAATTAATCAAAGTTTCCTTTGTGTATATATACATTTTTTCTTTTTTCTTTTCTTTTTTTTTCTTTTTTCTTTTTTTTTTCTTTCTTCTCTTTTCTTAAATTTTTAAAAATTTTTTAATTTTTATTTTTTTGCAGTACTAGGGACTGAACTGAGAGCCTGTCACATACTTGACTAGAACACTACCACTTAGCAGCAGCCCAATTCCTTTTGTGTTTTTTATCTTTAGACAAGATTTTGTTAAGCTACACACACAGCCTCTAGTCTCCAACTTGTGATACTTCTTCCCTGCTTCCCAAGTCATTGGGATTATAGGCATGAGCCACTGTGCCTGGCTATTAAATTTTGCTTTTAATCAGTGACCTCAGGACCTTCCACTAGGCTCTATCCCTTAAAGGTTTCACCACTTCTCAGTAGCAGCACACTGAGGACCAAGCCTCTTAAAATATGGGCTTTTAGAGGACATTGATCCAGCCATAGCAGTGAGTTCTTGTCTTGTTTAAGAAATTCTTCCCTCCATCAAGGATATAAAAATATTCTCATACATTATTTTCTAAACACCTTATTGTGTTGTATTTTAAATTTATTTCTCTCATCCATCTAAAACACTATTTCTGCATGTGATCAGAGGCAGAGAACTAAACTGCACTTTAGTATATGTGGATAACTAATAGTAACAACATAATGATTTTTGAAGCCATTTTCCTCATTAACTACAATGCCACAGCTGTCTTCAAGTAAGTGCCTTTGTATTTGTGGATCTGTTTCTAGGATCTCCACTCTATTCCACTGGTCTATTTCTATACCCTGCATGTTACACTTTCCTATTTTGGGGGCTTTAGTATTGTTTGATCTCTTTTAAGATCATCCTCCACCCTGTACTTCTTTAAATTTCCATATATCCCTTACAATCAACTATTTTTATTGAGTTGAGAGAAAATCAAAAGTTAATAAGGATGACATTGGTTCTTATACTTCATAACATGTTCTATCTTCAAATAGCCAAATTATTAAAATATTATTTTATCAGTTAAAATTATTGCATTTCTTCTATTAGCTTTATGCCTATATATAATCTAGAAATTACATTTCTTTAATGTTTTAACAAATTATTTTTCTTTGAATATGTGATTCATTCTTTTTTCTTAATATTTAATCCAGAAAATACTTTCAATGCTTATAATTACTCCAATTATGGAGCATGTTTGCTCAATTTTGGGGGGGGGGAATTGGTTGATAACCACAGGGTAGTCTCAGTGGCATAGTAGATCCTTTTAAATTGCCCACTGCCAAAACTCCATGACCATCTGAACTGCAGCCACTGATGATCACCCTGTAGGCAGCTGTCTTACCCCCACAAACTGAATCAGCAAGTAAACAACAGCATATGTGAGCTACCACAGAGCTTGGTGCCATATAATGTCAATCAGAGAATAATGGTGGCTGCTCTACATCTCTCTAAAGCTCATGGAAATTTCTTTTGAGGTAAGGTGTAAATTACAATGATACACAGAAATACAGCTCTAGTTTAGGTAAATGACATAGTATAAAACTACCATGAAATCCCTGTTTATATTTTCCTCAGAAAAAAATATTTATTCTAAATGCTTGTGAGATACTTTTTAATGAGCTTTTACTTGTGTATGCATAGTCTGCATAATCAGGGATGTTTTCAGCAGATAGTTCTACTTTATCTCTTATACACAACTTGAAGTTAAATAGTGTGACATGACTTGGAGTGGTCAACATAATTTAAGAGCAAATTACATGTGTTTTTCTACATAGAAGCTATAATTGCCATGCATGACTATCACACTCTTAATTTTTCTGTCTCACTGATCCTATGAGCCTCTGTGTACTGATTTCTTAGTATACACAGTGGCTGCAATAATTAAGTACCACAAATTGATTGGCTTAAGACAATACAAATTTATTATCTCATCTGTTCTTGAGCACAGATGTCTGAAATGTAGGCATTGCCCAGGCTGAGATCCCTCTGAAAACAGTGGTTGTGTTCACCCTTTCTTCTTCCTCATTTCTGTTTTGTTTTTATTTCTCTTTTTGTTTTTTCTTTGTTTTTCAATCTCTTAGCTTTTGTTACCTGGGAGCATATCACTCCAATGCATTATTGTCAAACGACATTCTCCTTATGTGTCTCTTTCTTTACTTGGCTGTCTTCGTAGAATATCAGACATACTAGAGTAGGGACCACTCTACTTCTCCCTAGGTACAATCATTTTCTTTTCAAATGGGGTCACATTTTGAACTATTGGATGTTAGAACAAATTAAAAAAATAAATTTAAAAAATGGAGGGAAAAGAGACACAAGGTAACCCAGAGTACTGTTTAACAAAGGAACTTGCATCTGCCAGCTCACAGAATAATGGCTATGGGCAGAGCTCTGCTGCAGACCTACCTGAGACTTTTACTGCAAGTGAAGTTGCGGCATTATATTCTTGAACCACTGATTTAATCTGGACTATCTTTATAGATATCACAATTTTTGTTGCATTACTAACATGGAATTAAAATGCCATGCCATATTAAATAAATGCATATGTATATGAATATGTTTGTGTGTGTAAAACTACAAATATATGAAAAAAATTCATTACAAGTAAACATTGGAGATTTTCAAAAGTATGAAAAGAAAGTACAAAAAGCAACTTTCTGAAAAATGTGATAAATATATTTATCTTTTTCTCAAGGTTTCTCAAAATCATTAAAATTAAATCTAACAATATTATGAAATATAACATTTTAATATTAATTTAAATATTAGATAAAATGTTTCTAGATTTAATAAGAAAGATAAGAACTACCATTTAAATGTCACAGGAAAAAGAGACATATACTATTTTAAATGTAGTGTTGAACAATTTATGTATTTTTAAATACATTTATAATTGGGCATTTTTCCAAGATTTGCATAAATAAGTGGATTGTGGTATTAGAGTCAGTATTAAAGCTTATTAGTATGGTAGCATGTCAGAAAATACTTTAATGAGCAACTTAAAATAGGATATGATAATTTGAATACTGAGAATACTAAATCTTGGTCAACAGGAAATGTTGACTTAAGCAACGTCATTTATACTTATAATAAGAAGGGTAAGAGGCCATGCTTTATTTATTTTATGTATGCAAAATATTTCTCTATCTATTTTTTAATTGTAGCAAATGGGGCTGAAAATACTAGTAATTATAGTAAATTTTTTGAGCACTTACTGTCAGCCAGACACTCTTTTATGGATTTTCTTCTTATTAACTCATTTAGACCTCTAATATTGTCTTGATTTGCCATATGAGAAAGCAGTACACTCTGCTGCATTATATCCACAGAAATGGCAGAGATTGCATTGGCAAGAACATGGATTTGGAAGTCCTCATGGACCATCAGTGGGGATGTGGATGCTGCCCCTGTGCTTTAGGTATGACCTCTAGCTCTGCTAAATAAATAAATAACAAAGTAAATACATTTAATTTTTTAAAAACAAGAATGAAGAAATTTGCATTGTCCTAGCAAGATATCATGATATACATAGAGAAATGTGACTAACTTAGTATTTTGCATCTGAGTTCTAACATGGTATGTATACACACACATACACACACACACACAGGAAAAATTGTTCCATTTCAAAGTTTTAAAGAGTATTGCTTTATGGGTCACAATAAAAGAAGGATAATACCTAGTGTGTGATAAGAGATGAGATGATAAAAACTAAAATTCATGATTAGTGTAAGTAAAATTTGAGTAGTCATTTTTTTAGTTAGCTGCTGTCAAGTCAGGTCTCACTTATAGCCACCCTTTGGACAACAGAACGAAACACTCCCTGACACTGCCATACCCAGCACTATGTCAATGTATCTCTGCTATTCGTAGGGTTTTCAATAGTTGACTATTTTGGGGGTGGGCTGTCAGATCCTTATCCCAAGCCTACTGCCCCTGGTTTTCCCAGGCGGTTTCGTACCTAAGAACTAACCAGGTCCAAACCTACTTAGCTTCTGAGATCAGACAGGATCCAAGGCCAGTGTGGTATGGCTATAGTCGTTTTTACGAAGGTTTAAATGAGTATGCATTCTCATTGGTCTAACAAATTATATGCAAAATATTTGTAGTGGACAATCAGAAAAGCAAACAAAGATATATGTATATGACTGTTTGTTGAAATATCGACGGGCCATCATTTGATTTCATAATGTGTATCTAAAAGATAGTTAAAAATAAGATGTAGAAAAGACAAAGTATTAATTTACATATTGTATGAAGCTATTCACTTCCAAGCAAGGTAAATATGTTGCAAACAGTGACAATTATATATCAAATTTTAGATAAGCCCATCATATTTGAAATTCTTTGGATAAACCAGCTTTGAGAAAATTACTGCTTGAGATTAAATTATTTTTGTAACAGACATCCTTTCAGTCTTTATTTCCATCCCTTGTTGATATCTTTTGTTACTATCAAACTGAAAGGAAGAAATCAAAATAAATTAATAATTATTTTATAAGCATATATATTCAGAAAATATAAAAAATTATACTTCAAAACTGTGGGAAAATGATGGCCTCCTGAATTGGGATTATACTTTATTTTTACTTCCCAATATTATCTAATTTTTTTCTACAAACAGAATAAGTCACCTGTGCAATATAACAGTGCATGGGAATTTTAATTCAGTTGAACATATAGGACAGGGTGCTCTTTGCAGATAAGAGGTAGGGACAACAACAATGGCAAAAAGGAATTTCCCTATAAATGAAAACAACACAGTTTACTGAATTCATAATTTTGCCTCTGATTTAGCCTGCAAAGTCTCTAAATCAGACCTTTATGTTTCTGTCCTTCTATTAGCACCATTATCTAGTAAAAATATTCTTTACAACAGTGGTTAAATTTAAAATTTGTCCTCAAGGGTGGAGACAAGTCAATAGCTGCCTTTTCTTCCAAATAACAAACATGTCAAACCAAATTGACTAGATGTGTTCATCAGTTCATCAGTCAATGTATAAATCTTTATTGATTGAGAAAACCCAAAGCCTCTCTTTTCCTTTTTATTTACTGCTTTCCTCTGAGTTTTAGAAGAAATGGATTTAAAGAATCATTAGATTTGTTAAGTAATAGAGATGGAGGTAAAGCAGTGGGAGTAAGTGAAGCAACCATAAAACATATGTATATTGTACGAAGGAGGGTTAGTGATATTTATCAGTAAATATTATAGTAATCTTTGCCTAAGTAAATTTCTTAATTTCTTTTAGAATACAAATTTGCTATACTTCCCAAGATTTGACTAGGAAATAACACAAACACACAGAAAAATTTAGAGAATTTACTGTCAACAATGACATATAACCACCCAGGTTCTATAACACATAACATTATATATGCTGTATCATATGTTTATCTAATCTATTGAGGCTTCCAATCTCCAACAGTATACATACACCTAAATAACTCAATATGTACACAATTAACTGATATTCAATATTTGACAGTGCCTTTGTTTCTTATATGTTGAAATCCTCCAAAAATTGTTATCTCTCTCTGAAATTTAGAGATTGAAGTGGATAAAATTCTACCCTAAATAATTTCAGAGATAATTATTGTGATTATTCAAGAGCACTCCCAGTGGCCGATCAATTTTTGTTTTCTAATTCAATTAGGAAAATTCAAAAAAGAAGTTGGTCATCAGAAGGAATAATTCCCATTTTGTCATCAACAATTTTTAGTCCAAACCATGTCTGTATCAGTCTTATTTATTCTTCCTGCTATAGCATATCTCATTATTGTTGAGCTGAGCCAGAGGTATGTAGATCTCTGTTTGGCAGGAGGTGGTTTATTGAATTTGTGAATTACAAGGTTATTTTAAGAGATATCAAGAAATTTAAAAAGAAGAGCAAAAAGTGAAACTGATTTTTTTAAATCCTTAGTATTCTAAAATAAGACTGTAAACACTCCAAAATCCAAAATGATAATTTATGTTATCGAAGGTGATATTATTTGTTAGATTGCACATATCTGCTTAGAAGGAAATATGATAGACTGCAGATTCATAGATTTCCATGCATGATTTCTTAAGAATAAAGAATAAAAATTGAATAACACATAAAGATTATAGAAAAAAGATTATCTAACAAACTATGCAACAGTGTATTTTACTAACCTTTTTCTGTCCCATAAGCTTTTTGAATATTTTCCATAATAAGACCAATGTAAGTCAAGAGGATACAACCAGAGAATGTAAGTTTGTAGCTCTGAGAGAAAATCTGGGACCTTGCAAGCTATTTGGATGGAAATTTAGCAAAGCATTTTGGTTCTCATGGATTACTTTTTATCCTATAAAATCAAAATATTTCTTGGTTATGATTCTCAAGGTGAAAAATTCAATGTGGAAAGATAGTGTGAGCACATCATGGGTCAGAACATTATAGGTTTTATACTTTTTTCTTATATATGTAAGAAAAAATGAACATATAAGAATTAATTCCCTTTATACATAACAGTAATATAACTTTAATATAATGTTGATAAATAAGAAATGTCATACTGCAATCCATAGATACATAAGTTCATACTGCAGTGTTTGATAAAGACCAAGGAAAGCATTTACAAGAAAAGAGGAAGCTATACCGTTCTTGGGAATGTACTCAAAAAAGAATAAGTAATCATACCACAGGGACACTCATGTATATATCAGTTTGCCATACTATGTGGCCTTCGCTGTTGCTGTGATGCTGAAAGCTATGCCACTGGCATCATAGATAACAGCAGGGTTACTCATGGTGGACAGGTTTCAGCTGAGCTCCAGAATAGAACACACTAGGGAGAAGTACATGGCTAACGTAGTCCCAAAACAATTTCCCATTGAAAACCCTATGAATAGCAGGGAGTCTCTGTCAGATATTGAGTCAGAAAATGAGCTCCCAAGTTGGAAGGCTCAGAAGATGACAGAGGAAGAGTTACCTCCTCAAGTACAGTCTACCTTGATGAGGGAAAAGGAGTAAAGCCCCAGGGTCTTATTTGCTGATGTGGGATGACTCAAAATAAGAAGGAATAATTGTAAACATACATTAATGATTGGAATGTGGACTGTACATAGTATAAATCTAGGAAATTAGAAATAATAAAAAGGGAAATGGAGTACCTAAACATAGAAATTCTAGACATTAGTGAGCAAAAATGGACTAGTATGGGCCATTTAGAATCAGATAATTGTATAGTCTACTATGCCATGAATGAAAACTTAAACAAAAGTGGGGTTTCATTCATCATCAAAAAAAGACATCTCAAGATCTGTCCTGATACACAATGCTGTCAGTGATAGAATAATATTCATACCCTTAGAAGGAAAGCCAGTTAATATGACTATTATTCAAATTTATGCACCCACCACTAGGGCCACAAATGAAGAGAGGGAAGAATTTTACCAGCTTCCACAAGTAAGAAATAGATCCAACATGCAATCAGGATGTACTGATAATTATTGGAGACTGGAATGCAAAAGTTAGAAACAAAGAAGAAGGCTCAGTAGTTGGAAAATATGGCCTTGATTACAGAAATGATGCTGGAAATTTCATAATAGAATTTTATCAGACCAATGACCTTACCATTGGAAATACACTTTTATCAACAATATACACAGCTACTCTACTCATGGAGCCTGGAGTCATAGCCCTGTGGTAGCCAATCCCATCAGATCTCAGAAGCTAAGCAGGGTTGGGCCTGGTTAGTACTTGGATGGGAGACTGCCTGGGAACACCAGGTGCTGTAGGCTTGGGACAAGAACCCGGCAACCCACTCCCAAAAATCAATCCTCCATTGAAAACCCTATGAACAACAGAAAAGCACTGACAATAATGTTTCCTGTGTTGTATGTAGGGTCACTATGAGTCAGATACCGGCTCGATGGCACCAAACAACAACACAAAATACTCATGGAATCATCAGATACAACATATAGGAACCAAACTGAGCACATTTGTGGAAAGAAATGATGGAAAGAACAGTATCAAAAGGCAGAACAAGACTAGATGCCGGTTGTGGATCAGACTATCAACTGTACATATGAAAGTTTAAACTGAAACTGAAGAAAATTAGAACAATTGTACGAGAGCCAAGGTATGACCTTGATTATATTCCACCTGAGTTCAGAGACCACCTGAAGAACAGGTTTGATGCATTGGATACTAATAGTTGAATACCAGATGAGTTGTGGCATGACATCAATGACATCATTCATGAGGAAAACAAAAGTTTATTTAAAAGAGAGGAGCAAAAGAACAAATTACATGTCAAAAGAGACTCTGCATTAGATTTGCAGCTTAAAAGTGTTTTGACTATACGTGGTCTTTTGTGGTTCCATATGAATTTTTGGATCATTTTTTCTTTTCTGTAAAGTCAGTCAGTGGAATTTTAATGGGTATTGCATTAAATCTATAGATTACTTCTGGTAGGACAGCCATTTTTACTATATTAATTCTCCCTATCCAGGAGCAGGGGAGGTCTTTCCATTTTTCAGTGTCCTCTGCTATTTCTTTCTTTAATGTTTTGAAATTTTCCTTGTAGAGATCTGAAGGGTCTTTGGTTAGATTGATTCCAAGGTATTTAATTTTCTGGTGGGCTATCACGAATGGTAGTTTTCCTGAAATTTCCTTCTCTTCCTGTTTGGAATTGGTGCAAAGAAAAGCTATTGATTTTTCTGTGTTAATTTTGTAGCCTGTAACTTTGCTGAAGGAGTTAATTAGATCCAGAAGTTTTCTGGTTGAGGTTTTGGTGTCTTGCAGGTATAAGATCATGTCATCTGTAAATAAGGATAATTTGACCTCTTCCTTGCCAATCTGTATCCCTTTGATTTCTTTCTCTTGTCTGAATGCCTTTGCCAGGACTTCAATTACTATGTTAAATGGAATAGGAGAGAGAGGACATCCTTGTCTTGTTCCAGATCTAAGAGGAAATGCTTTCAGTTTTTCTCCATTTAATATAATGTTGGCTGTAGGTTTGTCATAAATGGTTTTTATGAAATTAAGGTATTTTCCTGTTATACCTATCTTCTCCAGTGTTTTTAGCATGAAAAGGTGTTTTACTTTATCAAAGGCCTTTTTAGT